>CAJNIZ010011914.1:29672-41897 GCA_905231905.1 Symbiodinium pilosum | reverse complement strand
TATAGGGGGGATTGACCTAAGGGATAAGGGGGTTTTGGGTTTAGGGGATAAGGGGTTTAGGGTCTTAAGGGCTAAGGGTTTAGGGCTTGAGGGTAGTTTATAGGGTTGGGGTTCCGGGGCTAAGTTTTTGGGGCTTTGGCGTTTAGAGTTGTAGGGTTTTAGGTTCAGCGTTTGGGGTTTGTAGGGTTTGGGCTGTAGGGCTTTTGGGTTTTGGGACGAGCCCTTTACAGGGAAACGTAGGGGTTGCGTAGAAGTAAATTGGGGAACGTAGGGTTGTGATCAGCGAAGGGAAAGTCAAATGTGAAAGCGAGCAGAAAATGAAAGGGCAACTGACGGGTAGTAGTTAGACCTTAATGGGTTAAGATTTATTTGTTGGGCTTTTGTAGGGATTGGAAACGAAATGGTCTGGGGATTAGCGCTTACGAGCTTTTGCTAGGGAATGAGAGAATGGAAGCCACTATATGATTGCGGACCATATAAGGGCTACTGTAAGGATCATTTCTTGCATCCCCTAGTAACAATCAGTAAGCCGAGGGTTGTAGGATAGATCTTTTGCATGATCCCTTGACAGCGTTTTATACGGGCGTAGGGTTTTACTATGGGGTTCTATATGGGGTCATGTGGTTGTGTATTGAGGATATGTTGGGCGCTTTCGTCTGGCTTTCCCACCCTAAACTTTCAATTTGAGGCCATTTGGGTAGTATTCCCTGCAGTGTGTAAACCACCATTTAGGGTGACGTCGGGTGAGGTGGCTTTAAATTGCCCAGTGGTTTCACAGGGTCCGTCTCGCTCGGCTCGCGAAACCCATAGGTTACTCGAGGTTCCCGCACGTCCACCCAAACGGCGAGGACTTGCACCTGTACTAGGGGTTGTATAGGGATAATGGAAAAGAAAATGGAAACTACTATAGCATATTGGGGTTATTATGGGGTTATGTAGGGATAATAAAAAAGGGAATGGAAACTACTAAAATTACGCTAGGGTGTAAGTTTTGGGGGTTTGAAGGGAGGGCTTGGGCTGTAGAGTTTAGGATCTAGGTTTGAAGACAAGAGTGGTACCCGAAAGAGAGCCTGAGACAGTTGAGTTGTGAGCCTTGCCTTAGTGGAGCTTAAGGGGCAGTGAGGGGAGTGAATATAGGGATGATTGCAGCTATATGTATATATATATATATACCTTTGGGGTGGGGGGGGGGGCTCAGAAAGCACAGCGCACAAACATATACATATATATATATATACATATATCTATATGGGGATTGTATGGGTGTATGGGGATTATTACAAAGATCTACTCCCCCACTCTCCCTTCAGCACCCGTACGTTGGGTGTAGGATTACTACATGTCAGAATCGTAAAAAATCATGCTGCGAAACATAGCTGTTTTTTACTTGTTTCTATTCTCGGCGTTGATATCAAAGGGATACCCTAAACCCTAAACCCTAAACCCTAAACCCTATACCAGAAGGGCTTGCCAAGGCATTGAAGGGTGGAGCTTCTCTTGCTTTCGGGTTGGTCCTTCAGGTTCGGGCGTCTTGAAAATTACCGCGCTCCCATGCGTGGAATCCTCAACAAGGCCTCACGAACTGCAATTGGGGTTATATAGGGGTTATATAGGGAGAATGGAAAACAAAATCAAAACTACTTTTTAAAAAAGAAATAGGGCTTCCTTATCATAGTATATTGACATTGTTCACTAGGAGTATTTTGATCATTGCTCTAGGGAGAAGTCCTTATGACAGCAGCTACTACGGCTAGTATGTTTTGTTTGTGTTTTACTGTGCCTTATTGGTCGTTACTGTTGCAGTTACTCTTCCCCTTGTTCCCAACAAACCTTAATACCTATTGCAAGACCCTGGCAAAAAGGAAGGATCCTGTTTGGGACTCACTCAAGCTGCAAGTGTGCGTTTGATGCTTGGTTGGGGTTCAGGGTTTGGGGGTTGTAGTACAAGACTGGATACCCCAAATAGCAAGAAAGATCCCAAAGGAGGATCCCCTCAACCTTAAACCCAAACCCAAACGAGGATCCCCTAAACCCTAAAGGAAGGAGGTCGAGGGGCGGGTTCATAACCACGATGTTGAGGTCTTGTGTGGCATTTCGGCTCGCGCTAGGCGTCGTGGGAAGTTCACCTTGGACCAGGCACCATGCTTGGGGGCCAGGGGGACTTAGTAAGTAGGTTAATTTTAGGGTTGCTGTTTGGGTTAGAGGGTTCTTAACCTACTTCCTAAGCCCCCTTGACCCTCCAAGTGCCCTGTCAAATGGGAAATGATTCGAAACAGGGTTGCCACTGCCCTTCGAGACCCTACATACGGAGCGAGATGGAGACATAGGGTTCCCTCCTAGGATTCTGGGAATATCTTTTTAAGAAATCTCAAAGAAAATGCACAGATCAAGACCTCAAGCGTCAAGCTGGTGGAGTTGAAGGTTTAAGGGTCCTTTTGGGTTCCGGTTTTGGGGCTTCCGGGCTCAGGATTTAGATCACTTGCCGAAAAAGACGGAGCAAATTGTCGTGCCCCAGAACATGCAGCCCTAAATCCTGTGCCCTAAGCCCCTGTACAAGTCCTCAATCCTGCACACAACGCTCTGAACTCTTAAACCGTATCATGAAGTCGCACTGAAAAGAAACAAGGATTGGGCGCCGTGAAATGCACATCCCTAACTTGTTCCAAAATCATATAGATATTGTATAAAGGTTTAGGGATATTGCCTCAAAAACGGAGAATCAAGCGTAGAACAAAAAGTGGACACGAAGTGATAAAATTTGGTGGTCTATTGTTAGTGTCCCTTTGATACGGACTGTGACATACTATAGCAATACTATAACCACAATTAAACCAGAATATACTATCATATAACCACAATATAACCCCAACCATAAACCTAAATTGTAGTTTCCATTTTGTTTTCCATGATCCCAATATAACCCCAATATACACATGCCTAAACCCTAAACCCAGATCTCAAAAGTCACGGATCGCTTTACCTTTGAGAGAGCTTCAAAGTGAGCGGTGGATGCGGCTGAATAGACCATAATAGGGAAGGCCTATAGTCCCCCTCAAGTAGATAGACTGTAGGGCTTAAGGTTTAAAGTTGTAGTCCCCCTTAGGCCATTTTATAATAAGATCCTCAAATATATCCCGTGTTCTATTTAATTAAGGCGGACTATATCAAGAACACACCTGCTGTTTCTGGCCCTGTGAGGGCTAGCGCACTTTGCGGGATACTTGCTTGTAACCACGCTTGAGCACGTTTATCATTCAACCGTGGCGGTTTCTAGCTCCTGGCCTACCATGCCTGTTTCTCAATATTTCACTGCTTGTCATCGAACACTCAACCCTGAAGCTAGCACTGGATTCTGAACCTTCACAGCTGTTGCTGCAGATATCCAGTTGAAGCTTGGCACTTCGGGGTGGGAGGGGTTATTATCAAGGGGGGGGGGGGGATATTATTAGGGGAGGGGAGCATTCGTGAACATGTTCCCCACGGTAGACCCTCAACACCAAGTCCACATACCTGCCTTTTGTTACCAAGGAAGGAAGAAATGGTAAATTCCCAGGATTCCCTGTATCACCCCCATAGCATGCAACTCATGTAATACTAAACTCTAGAAACAATCCTCCCTTGCAAGAGGCAAACTGTTGAAAGAACCAAATGGAAAACAACAGCAGTAACACGTGACGCGCAAGATCTGCGATGTGGTACATTCCGGAACCTAAATTTCGTGGGATTGCGCGAAAATACTTAGCCCCCAGTACCCTAAGAAAAAAAATAGTCCTGCGTGGTACTTTTATGAGGAAACCCCATTGCCCGCAGAAACAACACGAAGGCTCCTAACTCCTAAACAACCCCTAACCCTAAACCCCAAACCCTAACCTTAAACTGTCCCAGGAACAGCTGTTGGCATAATAGCGGCATGGTGTCTCGCTGCCGTCAGTGGTTCCGCCCGGGCAGGTGGCAGGACAAAGCAGTGAGTCCGCCGGAAAAACCTACGGGTATGAGGATGCCTAGGCTAAACTTGAGCTAGGAGGGAATAAGAGAATATCATAATCCCTTTATACCCTCATACAAGACATTCTCATATTCCTTACTAACCCCCAGCCAGTAGGGACGTATACGGGTATAGGGGTGTAATTATGGGAGATATGGGGATACTTGGGGATGTGTAGGGATTTACATGGATGTATAGGGATATAGAGGGATGTGTTGCGGAGTTTAGCGAGTTTTAGGGATGTATATGGATGTATTGATATGCGAGAAGACGGGTTTAAGAGTTGAGGGTTTAGGGCTTAGAGTTTAAAGGTTTAGGGTAGGCTCTTGTTTCCTGCTAAGGTTCAGGGGCCTAGTATCCCCCTCAATAACTCCTATAGTAATCCCCTACATACCCCCATATAACCCCCCTTTAAGGAGTTTAGACTATGTCTCATAGGGTTTTGGAGTATCCGATTCAGAGCTTTGGTTCAGGGGTTTTGGGGGTCAGGCTCTAGTCGGCAAGTGTCCCGAATGGGCTTGAACGGGCATTGCCATGCGAACGGCTGTTAGGGTGATTCTGCGAGCAGGAAGGCATTAGTGATGCAGCAGTCCCCTATATAATCCCAGTTTCCATTTCATTTTCCATTTTCTTTTCCATTTGATTCTCCAGTATAAGAGTTTAGACAATGCCCTACAGAGTGGTTTCCATTTTCTTTTCCATTATAAGGTATGCTGCCAAGCGCACAAACAAGACTAGAACTCTGGTAGAAACCGCAAGGCCAACTACTCAGTATTGAAGTACCACCCTAAGTTCTCTGCATCCTAGGAATTACAATAGTGTGAGGCCCTCGCATTGTGCAAGCAGGAAGTCATTGAGTGCTTGAGGAAATCTTCAGAGCCGACGGCAAGCCGCTTGGGGAAAATCTAGATTCATTTTCAGAATTTTTTTTGCTGTTGGGACAAAGTGTGTGGTAGATACTGATTTCAAAGAGTTTCCCAGTGCCTGTTCCAAGGGTCTGGGGAGATACCAAAGCCAAAAAAATGTATCTCTGAGTTACGGCCGCAAGCATAAGGCTTGGGTTTAAGGCGTCCGCTTTAGACTTACTTTGTGGTTCCTGGGCAGTTATAAGCAGAATCAGCAGTAGCCTGGTTACCCCAAAAAGGGACCGTATGTAAAGCTGAGACTGGAAGAGTTTATACCGTTATATCCCTCTCAGAACAATTTCTAATTGTTCGAGGCAACAATTTGGAACAACTCCCCAAATTGCAGTAGCAGCAGCAGCAGCGGTAGAAGACGGATCAAGTTGGAGTAGAGGTACAAGTAAAAGATGTCGTAGTAGAAGCAAGCAAAAGAAGTAGCAAAGTCAGCCAGGGCACGGAGGCGAGAAAGGCTAGCAAGGCGATCCCACATGGCCACTTCCAGACATCAGCCATGCTTGGCCAAGCCACGGGCTGGAAGATTGAAGCTGCTGTCTTTTAGGGTTTAGGGTTTAGGGTTTAGGAGATGTCCCGAGTGGTACAAAGCCTGAAAACTCTTGACACCCATCGGCCAAAACTTACTGGTTGCTAGTAGGGTTATAGGGGGATATAATCCCTGAGTAACATATTCCCTTATTCCCTACTAAGAACCAATAAGTTTAGCCAAAACCCTGACTGTCCGGCCATCCGGCCCGGATCTTTTAAATTTGAAGCTGCAGACAAAGTGCTGAGCCCAAAATGCCTGCACAAGGTTTCACTTTAGCTGTTTACCAGGTGGGCTTACTTGAAGGTTCATGGGTAAGTGTAATAAGGTTACAAGCACCCGAATTACAGTCCAGGCTTGGGAATACCAGCCCATGAAGCGGCAAGACCTGCAAGTATGGCTGTAAGGCCTCAGGGCCACCCGGAACTCAAGGAACTTTTGCACTGAGCTTCTCAGCATTGTGGACAGAGCCCTGATGTTTCTATCCCGCGACCCAGAAAACCAGCTTTTGTATCTCCTTGAAAGCAGAAGGTACGGCTCTTGCATGCAGACCTTGATTTCCTGCTCCCAGCCTGCTGCACTTCGCCGAACTTTAGAGCTACACACCACACGCGAAACAAGATGCATAGAAAGGGTGACAGCTTACACCCTAAACACGAGACGCCAGGAAGCAGCTGTAAGGAGCGGCGTGCGGCAACTGATTGCATCACAAACTCTGGATAATGGAAAAGAAAATGGAAACTACTATAGTATATAGGGTTATATAGGGTTATATAGGGTATACGAGTAATAATAGTAATAATAATAATAGTAACTATTGGGATTATAATATCAGCTCCTGAATCGTCTTCACTTGGCTAGAGCTACGTTAAACGCTTCTAAAACAACGTTTAGTCTCTGGTCAAAGTAGTCAGCGAAGCATCTTGGCTTTTGTCGGGAGGTCGGGTTGTGTGCTTCATTAATTTGGGAGACAAGTAGGCCAGTGCCAAAAGCCCAACTGACTCTTTTTTGGAGAAACTGCTCAGGATGACTCATCGGAAGGCACCTTCATAAACGAAAACGTGACCTGCCCAGGAAGGACAGACATCCACAAAAGTTTAGGTATAACCTAGTTGAGGTCATGCAGGATGTTCATTATCCACTGTAGGGGTTTAAAGCTTGCGATGCGGGGGAAGCCAGAGCTGTTCCATAAGGACGGCTCAAGCAGTGGCAGTGTCCATAAAACCTAGATGGAGGTACACCTCCTACTGTCGTTCCGTTTAGGGAACGCCCCACGCTCAGGAATATGTACCCTAAACCCTAAACCTTGAACCCCAAACCCTAAACTCTAATCATCTTGAGGATAGATGGTATCAGCAGCCGACACGCTCTGGGTACGTCCTCACTCTCATCGCCTGATGAAGCCGGAGTCCCCGGCTGATACCTTAAATCATTAAATTCATGGGTTCATCAACCAACCCCGCCCTTAAGGATGCCTTCCTGGGGATTGTAGGGAATGAAGGAGCGGAAAAGAAAGAACATGCAACCGCCCTATCCCGCTATATCGTCGGGGGTGCTACTCTCAGCGTCCATTCCTGCCTTCCCTACAAACCACCAACAGTTACTAGGCTATTGAATGCGATCTTAAAATCTGGCTCCTTTAGGGCATGCCGGTTGTTGTTCCCATGGTGAATTGAGTGGGGCGGACTGTGTCCGCACATGGGCTTTGAGCTTCCAAGTGCGATAGGCCGTCGTGCCATTTAGGGCTATGGCTTGGGGTGTTTAAAGTCTTGTGCGAAGGGTCCGTAATTGTTGCTGCTGTCCACCTGCTTGTCACGTAGGGTGTACATGTCACACACGTGTGGCCAGCGAGAATAACACCCCACATGTACACCCAAGGTACATCCAAAAAAGAACCCGAACTTTGAACACTCTATCTCTTCACTGGCAAGCTTCCTCGTCCTAGAAGCCAGCAATGAACCAAGTATCCGGTTTGGCAAGTCGCATTGGGATAGGCAAAGTAAAGCCCCAAAACGAGCGCTAGAGAAGCCATCAGTTAAGCTCATGCCAGCACGTTGAGGACCCAAGCCCTTTATCCAGGCTGGTTTTCCGAGGAGGGCTACTTCAGAAACTTGCAACCTGCACCATCGTCATTTGGCGGTGCTCAAGAAGGGGCGGCCTAAGGGAAATACGCCGATTATCGGACAATTATGGGAATCCATCTTAAGAATAATGTACTTCCAGACTGATTTCAGAGACTTGTCTTCATCCTAACCTCTTCGAAGCAACCTGCACTTCAAAATTGGACTCTTGGAGGTTCGCGTGTAGGGTGAGAAGTACCCCGAATGGGATTGTAACTCTACAGTTCGACTACTTGCAAATCTAGTTATAACAACCCACGAATCTCCAATCAGAGGCATGCCGATGGCAACCTCCCCCCCCCAAGGGGGTGTGAGCTTGATGAATTACTGTAGGGGTCTGAAGAATTAGAAGAAGGTTATACTGTGGTGATATGGAGGGTTCTTCAAATCAGTGCTTTTCTGGGGGTCCAACATAAGGGCATATAAGGGCTATAGTATTTTGGGGTCTACGTTGGCGTCCCCTGTTTTAGGAAATTCCCGTATACGGATTGCTAGGGCATACTGGTGGCGTGTCGGCTTTACGGCGTAGGGGCCGAAGAAATGAGAATAATGGGGAGGTCAGCGGATATGAACACGGAAAAAATCAGGGTTTAGGGTTTAGGGATTAGGGGTTTAGGGACGCTGTGATTGAACAGGGATAAGTGTGGGGGGAGGGGGGTGTAATGGAGGATCCTAAATAATGAGAACTCGGTTGTGGGATGCACTCCACTAGAGTTACACGAGGACTAGAGAGAGATGTTATTGGTGACGATTCAGGCTTCTACATTACTCTCCTCAAGTCAACGCGGAACCTCATGCAGCCCTAAACCCTAAACCCTATTTCACATGCCTTTTGCTCATGCCGGTTTGGGAGAGGGTGAGGGTTGGTGCTCTGCAAGCAAACTCAAACCCTACACCCTAAACCTTAAGCATAGTCTTTAGGAGTCATACTACTTCGAGGGTCAGGGGGACTTCGTAAGTAGGTTAAGAATGGAGATAATTAGGAGTACTACTATATGGGTTATAGGGGTTATTAACCTACTTACTAAGTCCCCTTGACCCTCCAAGTAGGCCGTGATAAATCCACGTTGGGAGGAGAGACCATACCTTGCTACCTATGAAGCCCTTAGAATCAGAATCCGGCATTCAAAAACGGCATCCTCTGGCGCATGCAATCCTAACCGGTGGCGGGATTCTTTGGAGTGGGTCCCTGGAATGGTTAAGAAAACACGGCGCACGTCCTTGCTTTAGTTGAGAAGGGGTCGTCAGGAAGGTTCTCAGGGGGGTGTACCTGTACTCCTGAGAATAGCCATCACTAGCCAAACTGCTGAGGGGCCTTCCGACCGCTTGATTTCGCGGGTCTTCAGGGAGCATGGGAGCATGGTTGTAACCCGAAAATGCACGCAAAGAACCTACAGCTCGGTGAATCTCTTAAGAAGTGTTGTCACGGACCCACCCCGGTGCCCACTGGCGCCCCGTTCAAACGTGCCAGTGGCCACGGCCGGGATTCGACTGCCAAGTACATTCGGAATCACGGCAAGCTCATTGTCATGAAATGGAGGAAGGGTTCGCTTCCATCAAAACTGGGGTTCCGCCCCGTATGCAGTCAGGAAGATACAGTCTAGTCAATTTTGAGACATTCCATGATAGGGGACGGGATATCAACGATCAGCTCACATGTCTCACACCAGGATGGACGATGCAGAGCTCTCTGCAATTGGAATTCCAAGTGAGAAATTCCTTGGCAAGGGCCGCAGCAAGTGAAGTCAGATACTCTTGGCACTATGGCGCTTGAGTTTCTCGGGTCTGGGTACTTCACCTTGGACAGGGCTTATCATGAGTGCTGGATCATGGGAACAAACATGGCTCGCAGGAAACTCTTCGCAACTGTTTGTTAGAAGAACCCTAAATCTGCATGTAGCTAACTGCGATACTCCTATGGTCCCATAATTCAAGCCTCCGTGTGCGAGGCCAACAACCATTTGGAATACACCAAGAAAAAAACTACTATTTGCTTAAGAACACTGAAAAATAACAGCCCCTATATTACCCTTACAAGGAAGAATATTCTTGTTTTCTGGGTGGTTCTTAAGCAAATAGTAGAAAACGACTGCGCCAGCCTCACCGTTGGTTAGCTAGGAATAATGGAGAATCAACTGAAAAAGAAAACTGGACAATGAAATGGAAACCCTAGGTCCCCTTGAAGGGGTTATATATGGAGGTTACCTTTGGTTAGCTACTAATGAAGGAGTGGATCCTCTTAGTAGTCCCTATATAACCCAATATAGTAATTTCCATATTCTTTTCCGGTCCTTCATTCCCACCCTTCACCCTGAACCCTAAACCCTAATCCCAAAACTCTAAACCCTAAACCCTATACCCAGATAAAGCAACATTATGGTAGTTTCCATTTTCTTTTCCAATCCTTCATTCCCAGCAAACCCTAGGCCAGTGGCCCAGCAGTCCATGCTCACACTCGTTCTCTTTAGACTTATGCCCGAAAGCTGCGGCGTTCACATGGAGATTATAATAGGGACCCCCAGAAAGGTACCCCTCATTTAGGGTAACCCCCAAATAGGGTGTAGTGTGTGCAGCGAGTTGGCGCACAGTGCTTCCCCGCAATGTTCGCCTGAAAAATCCTTCGGATTTGAAGATGTCTTATCCTCACACAACCGTATGAACCACCTAACAACCCTAAACCCTGAAACCCAAACCGTAGGAACCACCTAAAAACCCTAAACCCTAAACCATAGGAACCACCTAACAACTCTGAATAGTAAACCCTAAACCCTAAGCCGTAGGAACCACCTAACAAAAAGTTGATGCTTCCGCCCAGACTCGATGAGTAGTGGAACTCCATTGAAAGTGATCCCTGCGCACGGTGTGGATTAAGTGGGTTTAGGGTTTAAAGTTTAGGGGTCAAGGTTTAGGGTTTAAGGTTTAGGTTTTAAAGTTTAGGGCTTATGGGTTAAGGTCTAGCGTTTAGGGTTTAAGGTTTAGGGTTTAAGGTTCAGGGTTTAAGGTTCAGAGTATTTGGGATGGGGTTTAGGATTCAGTAGGCTCTAGGCCTGACTGTTGTTTAGGGCTTCGGGTTTTAATGCTTTTTTGGGCTTTACGGTTTATGGGTCAGGCTTGGAACATGAAAGGTCTAAGGTAGTCCAAGATTTAAACCCTAAACCCTATTTAATAGATGGTGGGGTCTGATTTTGTAGCTTCGTGGTCCTAGTTGATGAAAACTGGATTGCTTCGAGCTGTTCATGTCTGGGGTCTATACTGGCCTTGTAGTTAGCTGGGAATGAAGGAATGGAACAGAAAATGGAAACAACAACAACAACAACAACTACTACTACTACTATGATGGGTTATAGTTATATAGGGACTACTCTCAGGATCCATTCCTTCATTCCTAGCTAGCCCAAGGTAAGTATACCCAAAACTTTACGCTTTCTTCCCAAACCTTGAAACTATGAAACGCCTACACCAATACGCCGTTCCGTGCTCAGTTTGGGTTGCAGTCTTGGTGCTCACGTTCCCGGATGCCTCTGCAAGCCGGAAGCGCTGTGAACTTACGATGCGGCATAATTGGGATGGGATTAATTAGGGAATATGGTATAGGGTTTTTGATACCCCGGCCCATGGAAACCACCATCTTCATTGTCCCTCTGCATTGCCTCATTCATTCCGAGGCAAAAGGCAGTCAAAGTCCTCGGCATATGATGGAATGACCCAGACTCGGAATACATACCCCGTCGTGCCCACCGCAGCAGAAAAAAGGTCCGGAACGCTGTCCCTCAGCCCCACACCTGCATGTTTCTCAAAAGAATCGCCATTACAATCCCTTCATAATCCCCACATGTCCTCAACGTCCCCTATCCAGGTTGTATGGCGGCTGTACATCCCAAAAGCACCACCATCCTTTTTCAGGGGCTCCCAAAACGGGATTCAAAGAAACCTCAGAATCTTTTGCAAGCCCCATGCAACCGTTTTCAAGAGCCTCAGCATTCGCGGGCTCGTAAAGCGCCGAGTACATGTTCCTCAGCGGCTCAGACCGCTCAGTCACCACATGTTGGGCCCCGCAGCTCCGGATTTCTCAAAGGGTTTAGGGTTTAGNNTTAGGGTTTAGGGTCAAAATTAGGGTTTAGGGCTAAGCCCCCAAACTGTGATCATCCAGACTTGAAAAACCACCTGAAAAGACATGGTCTTGAGAAAGCCCCAGATCAGGTCTAGTTGCTAAACAATAAACACAAGCCAGCCTACTATAGGTACAGAAGTAATTACCAATATTGCTTTGTGGTCTATTTGAGGTGCTCGATATCATGTTTATACAGGAAATGCACCACCACAATTTTGGGAAATGTTTAGGACCTTGTACTATGAAACTCCAACCTTTGAAGATCCTCAACCCTACCNNACCCCCCCCCCCCCCGCAAAGCAAGCAAGCAAAGGCATGAAAGGATACAAGCAAGTGCGCAACGACGTGGTCGCGACTTCCATATAGGGTAAAATTACAGGGCCCTTTCTTGGAACACTTGCTAATTGCTTGCTTTATGTTTGGGGTGTACACGGAGACGCTGAGTTTGAGAGGTAGCTACCCGCATGTAGCTCGCCGGGTATCCGATATGAAGGGACACCTTGAAGCAATGGGTGCTGTCACTCGCACACTCACATAAGGATCCTCCAAGAAGGATGTCGTATCTG
>CAJNIZ010011914.1:7378-29309 GCA_905231905.1 Symbiodinium pilosum | reverse complement strand
CAGAGGGTCCAACTACCCAATAATTAGGTACTTGGGTTTGGGGAAATAGTAATTATAGTACAGGTTTTGAGTAAGTATATGATTATTAGGTGCTTGGACCCTTAGGGTAAAAGAGGCTTGGGGCTTAGGGACCTGGAATTGAACCTCTCCTGACTACTGAGATGACATAGGGTATGGGGTTTAGGGTTTAGGGTTTAGGGGAAACTTCTACCAAGGAACCTTCGGCGAGACAGAGCGAGGCTTTGAATTCAAGAGCTGATTGAAAGGCCTCGGGGTGGATCCATCCGAAGCAAAGACTTCCCCATTCCAGACACAACTCCTTATGGAACCAAGCTGTCGACATGACCCGGAGCATACCTACCCCCTCCCTTCCAAATCCCTTGTACCAAGCCCCTCAACCCTACAGCTTGTATCCTAAACCCTAAACCCTAAACCCCTAAACCCCAAATCCGAAGCCCCAAGCCGCAAACTGCTGGGATCAAGGTTCAGAGCAAGGCCGATCCCACCCATGCCTGGGGTGGTTCACGGGTTTCCCTAGTACTCCCCCCGGTTTAGGGTTTAGGGTTTAAGGTTTAGGGTTTGGGGTTTAGGGTTTAGGTTTTGGGGTTCATGGCTTAGGGTTTAGGGCTTAGGGTTCAAGATGTAGGGTTTGGGGTTTAAGGTTTAGGGTGTAAGGCTTAAGGTCGAGGAGCTAATACTACCCCCCTTTCGGCTGCCCCTTGCGCAAGGTGATTCAGCAAGCGGGGAACCCAGGGGAGTAGTGTAGGCAGGGAGGTAGTTGGAAACCCATGGGTTGCTGAGGGGATTTAGGGTTGCGGTTTTTGGGGTTGCTTTGAAAATGTGATTAGATTTATAAGTTCATCAGATCTACATTTTTTGGCTTAGGGTTTCCAATTCTCGGCTTTCAGAATGTAACAGAAATAGTGTTGAGTGACCCAAGTTTGGGGAGCAGACTGGATCCCATTCCCTCGAAAACAATCGCAGGTTGGTGCAAGGCGACCAAAGGTTCCGCCCCCTACAGTAGCATGTGGGGGGGGGGGGGGGGGNNGGCGGGGTTTAGGCGCAAGATTTGCGCCGTTTAGTCTTCGCCTGGGCAAGCTGCTTAGAGTTTAGGGCTCAGGCTCCAAAATTCTACCCCACAATTGTTCATACTTCTTATCACAAAGATGTCGCCAGGAACGAAAGCAAAGCCCCCCTTACTGTGGCAACTTTCCGAACCGTCGGTGGTCCCAACAAAACCTGCCAGAGTAGATCCTGACTCGGGCAAGTAGGATTTCATGTGAGGGGTCTGCAGGCCCTCAACCAAGGTCTTCCCAAACATTATTAATAGAATTAATATTAATAATATGAATATTCATAATATTAATATTAGTGAATATACTACAATTACTATTACAGGTGCTTCTTGTACCGACACGCTGTGCAGAGATTCAACATTTTCAGCATGGACCTGAACAAGGAGAAGAGCTTCATAAGTACCAAAGGCTGTGGTTGAAAAGGGGTATACGGTATACTGCTTCTAAGTTTGGGAAACAATTCTACAAATGTGGAAGCCTCCAGAAGGATTTGCTCCTTGTTGTCTTCATACGTTATAAATGGAGCATACTTTAAAGCCCTTTCTCTAAGTGTCTAAGTATCTAGGCCAATAAAATGAGTGCTTTGGCTTCTTCGAGGAACCCTTAAGGGCAACCCACAAGAATTAAGGGCCCCCTAAGACCGCCGTAGGGCCTCCCCGCGGCTCCTCCAGGTTCCGTATGATCTCCTATAGGATCCCCATATAAGCCATAGCCTTAACCCCTAGTATCCCCCTTAGTAACCCCTATAGTGGCCCCCTATATAACCCCATATTCCGTTAGGGCTTCCTCAACCTCTACATTCCTGCTCTCCCAAACCCTAAACCCTAAACCCTAAACAGTAGCTTCCATTTTCTTTTCCATTATCCCTATATAACCCCTATATAACCCTAATATTACCCAATGGGTACCCTTGAGGGGGACTATATTCCCTAGAGCCTTCCCGTTCGTCGTGACAAGGAGCCTAGGCCGCCGAGGTCTTCGCACAGCGTCCGCAGGGTGATCTTGTAGGTGCCTGGTTACAATCCAGGATTTGGGATTTAGGGGATTTGGGATTTAGGGGATTTGGGGTTTAGGATTTTAGGATTTTAGGATTTAGGGGTTTAGGGTTTATTTAGGGTTTGGGATTTCGGGTTTAGAGCTTTGGTTTCAGGGGTGGAAGTAAGGCTGTTAGTACCCTGAGTAAGGTGAGATGATGTTGTAGCTGTAATTGTCCGGCTTTTAACCCCAGTTACATCTACCTATGAACCGAGTGGGGCAAGGATGCTGAAAGTCATGATATCAATGAGCAAAGCAGCGACTACACGTACGAAAACCCTTAGCAAGCATCATAGTGATGAAGCAGTAGTTGGCCTGAGTGGTACTAGGAGGTGAAAACCAGTCATACTAAGGTTTGGAGGCACCAACCAGCAACTTGGACAGCGGCCACAGATGGGGGCTTCTCAAAATGGGGTACCATAGGGCACTCATGATACATAGGGACTACAAGGAGAAAATAAGGGTCCCCTCTCGGGATAGAGATAATGTCGGGAGTCTTTCAATAAACTACAAAGTACGAGAGGCGCTGGCAGCGGTGGCAAGTTGACAAGCTATGGCGCCGGAGGCGGCGGCTGTCGTGGCCGGTAGGGCAGTTAGCAGGTAAGAGCTGAAGTGGTGATTGTGAAGCGTACAGCAACAATCGCATTTGCATTACGTCCGTAATATGGGGCCCCCCAAAACAGGGACCCGTATTTCCAAAACCCCATCTTGCTCGCGCTTCAGACCTAGAATTTTCAGGCCTCGCTGGCCGGCGGTACAGTTCCAGCACGACAGTGATCCATGCGAGATCAGGGTACCTGATGAAACGCATTAGGAGCTATGTGGGGGCTCTGCACAATGAGACTACGCCAGGAGCAGATGAGGACTATCAGACAGGACTGTCTAAGGACACTTTGAGAGCCCAAAAGAGAACCTGCTGAACCTGTATTACGGCCGTAACCGACCTCCAACGTGCACAGGCATCCCCCCAAGCCTGGCGCGTCTTTTTTTGGCACCTTGACACTGTCACCACCAGACACCCAACCCCGCCTCTTTCTACAATCCTTGAGAAGGCTATTGTTAGCTGAAGCTACACGAAGTATGGTCTCTGGCGGGTTCGTTAAAAAAGCAGGAAGTGCCCAGAACCTTCAAAGTCTGCGGTTCAGCTGTTAGGATTTACGCTGTAGAGGGTGTAGGCCCTAGATCACTCCAACCTACGTAGCACATAAAAAAAAGCAAGCTTGAGCAAATTAGGGCTCAGGAAACCTTCATGGTTAACTCACGAAGTAGACAGAACTACCCGGATACAAAGCAATCAGCCCGAGCGGAAGAAGATTTAGTACAGTACCCTGGGGATCGAGCTATCGTTCTTGCGGAGTGTGCCTCTCATGAAGATGCTTTGGCGGCCTTCCCAGCATGTATACAACTCCCTACAGACACTGAAGACTAGAGCCTAACAAAATCTGAGCCCTGAACCCTAAACCGCGGGAGGCCTTCCCCAGGAACCCAGTAACCACAACCGCCGCAAACGAGTAACTTTGATCTGACATGTATGAAGTTGAACAAGGTCGCTTTGGCCCCGCCCACAACATCAAAGAGTATCAGAGAGTTCCTGCCGTGGAGGCCACCAAACACCTTCTTTCCTACACCTCCATGGTGAAAAAGCATTGTCCTTGCAGAAATTGCTCCAAAATGTTCATGCGCGGACGCATGCCCCCGCGGACGAGGCTTCAGAAACTCAACCCCTAAACTAGAACCGAACCCCTTCTTAACCCCTAAACCCTGAACTCTAAACCCTTAAAGCGGAGCACCCACTTTGGTAAGGCGGTCCACGCCGAGGAGGTAGGCAACAACCTGTTCGTCTCCAGTAGATCAGAAGTTGAATTGCTTTTGCTTGAAAGTTTGGAGGTTCAGGATTTGGGGTTTATGCCAGAGTTTGGTCCAGGGTTAAGGATTTGGGTTGTGGGCTTAGGTCTTTTCAAAGGATTGAGGGGTTAGGGGGTTGAAGTTTAGGGCTTGCCGGGGTTAATCAAAGCTTTGGACTTGAGCTAACAACCCCAGAAATGCTGGGTCCCAAGCCCATGCCCTAAAACCCCTGCAACCCTAAACTTTGAAACCTTCACACCTTCAAAACCCCAAGCCCTCGATCCTGAAACACCCAAGAGCTGCGTTACTTAAGCCCCCAAAACCCTACATCCCAAACTAAAACCCGAAGCTCTGAGAACCCGGGAACCCTCAAGCCCAAACGCTTGAAGCCCAAAGAAATCCTCTACCAAACCCAAACCCTGAAACCTTAAACCCTAGATCCTAAACCCTAAATAGTAGCTTCCATCTTCCGTTATCCCAATATATCCCCTATATACCCCCTATATGTCCCCTACATAAACCCTAACGCCCTGCCTGCCACTTGCCCTGGCTCGGTGTGATATCCAGGCTCAGCGTCGGTGTGCCGCAGAGACGTCTTGGAGAATCGGGTTTAGGGTTTAGGGGGGCAGTTGTCCCTAAACCCTAAACCCTAAACCCCCCTAAACCCTAAACCCTAAACCCTAACCCGCATGGGAGCTAAGGTTAAGGGTTTAGGGATATTGGTGTTACCCCAAATGTGGAGCAACAAATGGCAACGAACCTATAGAGGCTTGTAGAAAGAATGAAGGTCTTCGGGATCTAAGATTTAGGGTTTAAGGTTTGGAGTGTAGGTTTAGGATTTAGAGTGTCTGGGTTTTAGGCATTCGACCATTTTTTGGCCAAGAGTTTCAGAAAACCTGGGTCGCATCTGCTGGGGCATGACAGTTTTTGACTATGCTATGTCTTCCCAGCCTTTGTACAATATGAGGCCGCTTATGTTCAGAAACTCAAACACTAAACCCTAAAGCATAAGTACCCAAAGTACTCTAAATACCCTAAACTTTAACCCGCGACACTACCCTCAAAACCCAATGCCGGCTTGTGGCAGACGAGAACCCTACGTCACGTCCCTATGGCATTGGGGGTTAGGATATTGGGCTTTACATCCCATGTGGCAAGTTCCAGAAGTTGGGGACCCCAATCTAGACCCAATAGGGTGGTTGTCAAAATTATGATCCCTTTTTGGGTACCCTAAATAACAGGTGCCGTACTATAATATGGATCCAAAAAGGGACCATAATTTTGACAACCGCCCAATATGCGATAATCCTTATGCTGAAAACGTGACCCCTGATTTTTCGAAACCCCTATTTGAAGCCACAGGCTATGGAGCTTCTACAATTGCGAGCCCTAAGATCTTCATCCTGACTTTGTGTTTGTAAAGTTTAGGGCTCAGGGCTTTGCAGCCGCGGCGCTGCATCTCAATTTCCTTGTAGTACCAGATGGCATGCTGCCTGTTGGGGTTCCAGGTTGCGTTGACATTGGTTTCAGGTGGAAGGAATACAAGCCTTTGTTAACTTGTGCTTCAAGAGTGTCGGCAGGCAGGTAGGGACGAACAATTTGCTGATATCATGAGACCCTAACGACTCTCAGCGAATGATGGGGGCTGTTGTACAGATTGTGGTGTATCAGTTCCAGGAGATGCAGTCGCCCCTTCCCTATCTGCCGAAGAGAAATGACGCTGAGAGAAGACATTTCAAGATTGGCTCTGCTGTTGGGAGCATTATTACTATTATTGTTTTCTCCAATTCTACTCTTATTACTATTATTACGTTTAGTATTATTATCTACTATTATTTCTATTATTGCTTTATTATGTTTATTTCTGTTATTACTACTATTACCATCACTACCAGACAGGCTGGGACAGGATTCAAGCCCCAAGTCCGAAATCCCGCTGCTTCGGCTTGAGACTCCACCTACGCCATAAGAGCCATAGTCTAAATTCCTAGTATCCCCCTGAATAACCCCTGCAATAGTCCCCAATATGTAATCCCCATATATCCCCCCTTTAAGGAGTTTAGACTAGACAGAAGGCCTCTTGCTTCATCTTGGGCAAAAGCTCTGGCAATTTCCTCCCCTATGATTCACCCCCCTCCCCACCCACCTGATGCTGACTATTCCCGATGTATTATGATATACCGCATCAAGGATTTTTGATCCTAAAGGGGTGGGCGGGCTATTATTCAGGGGATAGGATTAGACCCTGTGGTCAACTACTGGGCCTCAAGGTGAAATCTATGCTTCTGGGTACTGGCACCTGGGTAGTCCCTACAAAATGCCTTGTCCCATATTGGGTGTATTTAGGGTTTAGGGTTCAGGGTCTTACTACATTTGGAGAAAATTTCCCACTCTGAGACGCTGCTATCCCAAAGCTTCAGTGAGCCTTACATTTGACAAGGCAAGACGAGGCATAGCGACGCTCCAGGTGTGATCTCGGTGCGTAAAGCACACACCAATGAAAACTCTCACTCAAAGAGTTACTCTAAATTCAGATGGGGCCTGACAAGGCCTAGCAAGGAAATGAGACGATTTCGCACTTACTGGGGCGTCAAGACCTGGTCTGAACTAGGGCAGATAGACATCTGGGTCTAGAACTCCCATCAGTGAAGCCTTGAAGAAGCCGATGACCTTCCCAGATAGCCCCAGGAAAATGGTTCAAACTTCTTCTGCCCCTTTTTGAAGTTGTCCACAGGACCTTTTAAAGTTGTCCAGGGAAATTCAAAAATCTTCGTAGATGCCTTTACCCGCTGAGACATGCAGTTTCTTGCCGCCCCGAAAACATGGATCCTGGCAATGACATTGTGAGGACCCTGACAAAGGACGCATCATCCAGAGACGTCCTATGTTACCCCCCTGGCTTGTGCGGAAACCATCCCTGAACCCCAAGCAGGATTCTGTGGAGCTGGGCACCCTAAACCCTAAACCCTAATTCCCTAAACACATCAGGTGGCGTGAAAAGGAAACCCTGAGCTGAACAATAAGCTTACTGGTTCTTTAATGGGAAAAATGGGTCCCTCTCATCATCCCGATGCAAGCCCCTGCAACCATCGTTACCTATGAACACCAGTAAGCCCCAAACCCTAAGCTCAAGAAGTGTCCATCCGTTGTGTCCATTCCTAAGCCCTGGACTGCAAGGAAATTTTCTTTAGAATGCCTGGAGCTAAGGAGGAGGTCGGATTTAATGCGGTGGTCCACGAACACCTGGATCGGGCTCTGGGGCTGTATAATAGAGAACCTTATTATAGTAGGTTCCATTTTCTTTTCCATTATCCCAATATAACCCCAATATTACTCCTATATATATATATATAGATACCCCATTATATCCTATTATAATGTGTTGAATTTCAGGCAAAATCCTGGTTAGGGTCCAGGGGTATGGATCTTGGGCTGGCTGGCTTTACCCTCCCCCAACTTGATTCAAGGTTCAGGTTTCAAGTCTTGGGGCTCTGTAGTGCTGATGCTCACCCGTACTGGCCCCTGCTTTGACTCTATCTGTCATCCTTGCCGTCAAAAAGTTCATAGGTGCTGCGACCCTGCACCCTAGACCCACGACCAAAAACCCTCAGTCATAAATCTTGCACCCCAAATCCTCAAGAAAAAAACCTGAGACCCATAAAGCTCTAACACCTAAAGCAGAAACCCTAAACCTAGAATCCACTCTAGGCTCCCCATTTTCATTTCATGTTCTATGCTCTTCTACATGTGAGTCTCCATCCCCAAATAACCCTATATCATCTCCATAAACCCCTGTATAGCCTAAATCCTAAACCTAACCCTTCTTCTTCCTGCGGCGGCCTGGAGCACTTCACCCAGTATCGGGAGTCCTGTCACGGATGCAGCCAAGGGAAAAAAGAAACTTGAATGTTTGTCATGGCTATATGGGGGTTATGGGATTTCGTTTGGATTATACGACGTTTTTGGATATTACGCCAAATAATGGAGAATCAAATGGAAAAAGCTGAAGGGACATGCGATGGAAACTGGGCTGTTTATAGTGGCCACCCATTTGGGTACGGAGTTTCTGAGTTTGGGCTGTAGGGTTATGCTGTGTCAGGGTTCAGGGCTTCAGGCTTGTAGGATGCTGTAGGGCTTTGCTGTGTGGAGCTTCCAGCCTTACCAGTTCCGGGGTTGCAGATGCAAGCTTAAGCTTGTAAACGCGTTGCAGAGCTTAGAGCCTGGGAATTCGGCATAGCAAGCAGGCTAGCCATATTGCAGGTGAGATTGTACCATGTGAATTGATGCGTGTTCCCAAAGTAGGGGAGCCAGCGCAGGGAGCTTTATCCTGATGGGTCCACGAGGCATAGACGGGCACCATGTTGCAGCCATTTTGGGCAAATATCCACATGGAACTACATGTTGAAGCCATTAGGGTTGTTCTCAAAATTATGGGCCCCTTATGGTTGTAGATTATATTACGGCACGTATTATTTGGGGGTACCCAAGAAGGACCCTAATTTGGGGAACTACCCGTTGAACTCCCTTGAACAACGCAAACTAAGGATACTGCAAGCCGTAGGGGAACAAGTGAGCCATTGTCTAAACTCCTAGTATCCCCCTTAATGTTCCCTTTTGTGGTCCCTATATAACCCCCGATGTTTCACCAGTTCAGGAGTTTTGTCTATGGACCAAGTGGTGTGCTTGCTGCTTCCTGGACCTGGGTTCCCAGTAGTCCCCCTGGTAATCATCTCGCCCTAATATTATCCTTACTCTTGGTTCTTGTTATCATTATCAAGCGCCCGCATCCTCCATTGCTAAAGAAAACCCATTATGGTATGAGATATCTTTCTTTGGGCCTAGGTGGGGGGACCCGTAGAAGCAAGCCCCCCGACACTATAAGCCCAAGGGCTTTTGGACCCTAAACCCTATCAGAAATGATGCTCAGGTTTAGGGTTCTAGGGATTCGGAAGATGGTAGCATTTAGAGAGCCACTCCCATACTGCCAAGCACGGTGTGCCAAGGAAAGCAAGCGGCTACCGCTATCATCCTTGCTGCTGCTTGAGCGCTGCATCACGAAGACCCGCACAAACCACCCTTTATTGCATCTTGCTTCTGTTCCAGCGTTTTCTAACCTGCCCATGATCCCGAAATTATCCCTGCAAATCTCAAAAAACATGCACGTACCGCCCGCCTTCCAGCCAGAAGTAGCCCTCTAGCATTCCTAACATTGGCCCCGCGCCATCCCTTTGTGCCCCCCCCTTGCGAGAAACACCCTTGCAGATGCTGCTCCTGCACTGATTCCCGTATTCCAACCGAAGGTGATGCTCTCGGTCCCCTTGCTTGGAGCCTGCGGACAAACTGTGTTTTGGGGTTTAGGGTTTAGGGTTTGGTTCCCTAGTCCCCTCCTAGACTAACCCCGGAAGGTTCCTGCTTAGTTAGGGTTAGTTCAGGCTGACGAGGGTTAAGTAAGGCTTATTGAATGGGAATCTTGGGAGGGCCTGCATATGGGGGGAAGCAGAGGAAGCTCTAAATCCCAACCTTAACCCTAAGCCCCTGTAAGCATAGAGCTAACGGGCTTGGAGGTTTGGAGTTTGGGGGATGAGGGCTTACTGACAACCTAGCACTGCACAATCTCTGGACTGGTAAGGGTTAACCTTAAACCCTACACCCTGACTCAAACCCCAAATCCACAAACCTAAGCCTTCAGCCTAAATCCTGAAGCCTGGGCCCTAAACCCTAAATCCTAAGAGCTAAGCCCTCAACCCTAAGCCCTCAATTGTGGTAGAGTAAGCTCAGACACGACATTGTAATAACAGGGCAACCTAAAGTCCTGAAGAGCCGAGCGGAGAAGTAAAGCATTTAGGGGTGATATCGGGTTTGCTGTGATTGCAGGGACCTTGTGACGCCATAGCGCAGTCAGGCACAAAACGGCAGTACTCTCCATAGCGCAACCAGAGAGAAATTAGTCTCGAAAAAAAACGCACATAACATTTTGCAGAACTCAGGACCCCAGCCTTTACTCCACACTCTAGCTGCAAAGAAGGAATTGAGATGGAAAGCCTTCCCACGGTGCACGATAGTATTGATTATTGCTCTTGGCGGGGTTGTCAGGGGAAGCGGTCAAGCCTAGACCTGGGCACTGCAGAGGAACCAATACAAGTGTCACGGCACAGTCCTAAAATAGCTATAGCGCACTACACTTTAAGCGTGCCTCAATTTGTCGTCTGATTTTTATGAGGCAACAGGATCTCCTTAAAAAGCCGGATAAGAATCCCTAAAATCTCTCAAACCTTCCTTATAGAGCCCGGAACCCCATGTTTCCTTTATGCCAGGCCCCATACGCTAGAACCTGAACTATCCCGGAGGGTAAACGCCTTGTAACCCAAACGCACAACCCGAGGACCCAGAAATCAATGTCCCACAATTGCACCATACTTGAGGTGGACCCCCACCCAGTAATAGTGACTATGAGGGAGGATAAGGATCATATTAGGCTCCTCTTATATTCTTATTATACCACTATTACAGGGTGGAGGTCCTCCTAAACCATACTACGGGTTCATTATTGCAATTGTGCCAGTCCTTGCTGTGCTACGTCGTACGAACAATAACAATACATTGAACGATGACCTAATCAATTATCCAAGCCCCATCCTTGCAACGTAGGCCTGTGAACATTGAAAAAGCCTCTGAATAATCATACGGAAGCCCCCGAAATAGTCCTTACATGAATACAGTGCCATAGACCAAGAACCCTTTTGCAAGCATTTCAATCCCTTCATTCCACATCCTAGACCCTCGACCCGAAACCTGGAACCCGCAACCCTAAACCTTTAAACCAAATCCCACATCTGTCACCCGATGTGCCCTGGGATCATGCGGGACCCCAGAGCCGGCTCACAGTTATTGACAAAATCTACCATCTAACTAGTATGCATCCTCCATTTGGGTGGCACCATCCTGTTGTCGCAATGGATACCAAATTCCTCGCGTCCAGACCCTCGGAAAGCTGCTTATGAACTACAATACCCAGAAGGAGAGCAGTATCTAATCACTCTATAGTCCCCCAAGTAGATAGAATATGGTTTTGGGTATATTATAATAAGATCCCCATATACGCCATATTCTATCTGCTTGAGGGGGACTATAGAGTTATATAGGGATAGTGGGAAAGAAAATGGAAACTACTACTCGGGGTCTAAGGTTAGAAGGAAATATGAACCTCCTCCCCACGCTCCACAAGGCGGCCGAAGAAGCCA
This sequence comes from Symbiodinium pilosum, assembly GCA_905231905.1. Lineage (NCBI taxonomy): Eukaryota > Dinophyceae > Suessiales > Symbiodiniaceae > Symbiodinium > Symbiodinium pilosum. The sequence continues at coordinate 18,112 of CAJNIZ010011914.1, read as the reverse complement.
ACCCCCCTTGGCGAGGGCACCTCCCGGGCCAGCGGCTAAGGCGTTCAGGGTCAAATATTCTGAGCACTCATCATGTCCTACAGTATACCTTAGGTGGACCCCCCACCCAGTAATAGTGACTATAGGGGATAAATAATAGGGATTATATTAGGGTCCTCTTATATTCCCACTATACCACTATTAAAGGGTGGAGGGTCCTCCTACAGTATACCGTGAGAATATTCCAAGAAACTCGAGGATATTTCCAACGTATCAAAATATGTATTGGAATATACTAGAGTATCTTCCAAAATCTCGATATGCTATAGTAAACTATATTATGACACAGTAATGTGAACATTTACTATTGGGCAGATGAGTAATGTTTTTGGTGGTTAAACTCAGTAAGATTATATTCCTTAATACTATACCCCAAAAGTCTATATTGGGTACCATAGTATCCCCAAATAAAATACTACTCAGATGGGGACTCTGGGGCCAGAGCAAGGTTTGGGGAGGAGTGGAGGGCTTCGGATGCTACTGCTTGGATCTTTTGATTCCTGAAAGTCAGTACTGGATTGGTGTTTTTGAGGGTATAGCCCCCCTTAAGTAGATAGAATATTGGGGTATATGTGGATTTTTATTACAGTAAAATACACCCAAAGCCATACTCTATCTTCTTAAGGGGGACTATATCCCTTAAACAAACACAAGGTCTATAACAAAGAACCTTCAACCCCAAACCCTGAACCCAAAGCTCAGCCAGCAGATTGAAAGCGCCCACAGCATAGAGCCAGGCCCATCGCAGTGGGAGGAGCCGAAAAAGACATACAGGGTTTAGGGTTTAGAGTTTAGGGTTTAGGCTTTAGGGCAAATTAATCGATAGGGGCATCCCCTTTCAGCCCCCCCCAGACAATTCCCAGTAGGATGTCTCACCAAACGCATGCTCATGTACTTTTTCTCTTTCCTACTGCTGTTTTGATAAGGTGTCTGTTCTTGTCAGGGGGCAGTTAAAGGTTGGTTGTGGTTATAGCTAGCCTTCTCACATTCCTATAAAAAAAACACCCATGATCCCACTTATCTGGTAATCCGTGTTGCGGAGTCCATAAAGGTAGCTATACAGGACTATAGGTTCTATCTTGTTCAAAACGTGAACACTTTCCTACCTAGCATCCTCTAAGCAAGCTCTTGGAGTTGCTGTCTAGCTTGTTGCATTGTGCTTTAGACTTCCTTTAGAGACGCCTTTGCAGAGTGCTTAGGCTTAGACCCTTACACATCGGGGCATGCTGAAATGAAAGTAAAGATGCCAAAGGGCAGCTCATGCCTCAATACATCTATGCGCACCTAGGACAATCATAACAGAATCGGGTGCCGTTGATTTGGGGCCTCGAAGGGTTTGCGGACGCTTAAGGTGATCATGGGGCTCCTTCAAAGCGCAACAAGATTGATGTGACAGAAGGTTTGGCCAACTCCCACATTTCCTCTCCGCCTTACGAGCCCCTGCAACAAACTAGCCTTTCCATCTGCATGGCAAGGCACAAGTGCCCACTGCTGCAAGCGGCTGCTCGGCCAAACATCGAACTGCTCTCCTTTTTGAGTGCACGCAGCTCCAGCTCAAAACATTTTCCAACACTAACGTTCCTTAAGTCCGGAAACTTAATGCGGCTCCAGAAACGGAGTGCCCCATTGTACACCCGGACAAATCATAATCCTTGTGAGGAGGACTCCCAAGGAGGGACCTTGGTCCTTTTGCAACCCGAAACACAGAGGTCACCAACATGCCTAAGGAGCTGCCGCATCTAGTCAACAAGGCTCGCATGATCATGATTCTGACAGCACCCGAAAGCCTGAACAGAAAGAGGACCTACAAAATTTGGTCACAAGCTCTTTCAGCTTTCAAGAGGACTAAAATAGTAAACCAGGTCCAGCATAAAAAGCCCAGCGTCGGACTGCGCGGTTGGACCTTGCACTTTTTGGACTCTGGTGGGGCCGGGATGTAGGTTTGTGGCTTGAGGGGCTGGAGGTATTTAGAGTCAATTCCCTAGGACCTGAGTCTATGTGGAAGCCTTAAGAATTTCAATATTATGCCACTTCTAACCCTTTTACGCCCAAAAGCCCTCAGGCCCATTTATTCCAACGATTTTAACCTGAGCTCCTGTTGCTGTGAAACAACGGCTGTTGAGCGGGCAGATTCGTTTGGCGCTGTTGAGCGGGCGGATTCGCTTGGACGTTGGCATAGTCAGCACACGTTTTTATTGCCCTAAACCCTTTAAACATCCTGCTTCGCATCAGTAAAGACCGGCGGCCAAATCCCCAAAGGCCCTACTCAGCATCGAACTCATGAGTTGCCGTTTTAGGCTTAAGGTTCAGGGTTTGGGGTTTAGGGTTGAGGGTTTAGGGTTTTTGGTTTAAGGTTCAGGGTCTTAGGGTTGAGGGTTTAGGTTTTAGGCCCTCTTTGGATTCTTCTTTACATGGGCTTGTCTTGGGATTTTGAGGGCGAATGAAGGCCGACCAGTGAAGAACTGCAGGGGCAAAGGGTGTAGCATGAGCGGAATTTCTAAGGAGTCCACGAAAAACAGGCCCACCTGACTTATGGACTCAATTAACGGTCCACCACTGGATGCCCAGTATATGTATATGTATATTATATCTATATGTTTCTATCATATAATTATATATAAGGCTCGGGTTTGGGATTTAGGGTTTGGGATTTGGTGTTTAGGGTTTACGCAAGGTGTACGCACAGTAGTCGCAAGGAACCCTATCTATACTCACCAGAAGCCGGAAATCAAAATCCAACTTTACGTGAGCTATGGTCTAAACTCCTAGTATCCCCCTTCATAAGCCCTACAGTACTCCCCTATGCCACCCCTTCTCGCACCCCTTATGTATGCCCCCTTGAAGGAGTTCAGACTATAGCTCACATGAGGGCGTTATGAAGCCGCTGCTGCAAAGAAAATGCCCTGGGACTCTGCAGACTCCTTAAAGCTTAGGGCTTAGGGATTTAGGTTGGTAGGGTTTTAGGGTTTAGGGTTCAGGGCTTAGGGTTTAGGGCGATCTCCGGCTAAACTACACTGCATCCCTGTAGATTACCCTTCTCAACTCTAGATAACCCATGTCTCATCCCAGATGCCTCATATTGTTCCCCCCTAAACCCTAAACCCTAAATTCCCCAGAATAACCGCAAACGAGATACGTCCTATCATTCTATAAGATGCCTTACCCAATTAATACTGCTCATCTGTCCCTCAGACTCGTCACGTACCTGCAACCCTACACCCCTAAACTCCTAAACCCTAAACCCCTACACCCCTACACCCTAAACCCTAAGCCCCTAAACCCCTAAACCCCTAAACCCCAATCATCCCGGAAGCCCTAAACCCTTTCCCGCCTCAGCTGCATCTCCACTCCTGGGGGTGTTGGCCCTGGCTTACCAAGGAGGTATGTCGCCAGCCACTTCCTCGAGTCTTAGGTGGGAACTTGGAGGGTTTTGTGTAGGTTAGGGTTATGGGTTTTGGGTAGGTTAGGGTTTTGGGTTTTGTGTTCAGGGTTTAGGGTCAGGGTGACTTAGTAAGTAGGTTAGTAATGGGGATACTTAGGGTTGGTATATGGGTTATAGGGGTTATTAACCTACTTACTAAGTCCCCAGGACCCTCCAAGAAGGGGAGCACTTTGAGAGGATGCGCCGCTTCTACCTTAACAAGATTTCAGGGACAAGGGTTTAGGGTTCGGATCTGGAATTTGATTTGGGCTTCAGCGCTTGGGTTTTAAGTTTTGGGTTTTGTGGCTTGGGCTTTTGGGGCTTCTTCAGGGTTTTGGGTTTGGTCTGAAAAGGGCAGAATGGAGGAATATGCCCTGAGCAGTATCTATAGTCCTTCTCAGAATACACAATCACAAATTCAAATGCCCCTCAAGCACCCTCGCCGCCTAGTACCGGGCTGAGAGGCCGAGTAAATTCGTGACTGCTTGGGTTCTGTGCACTTGTCATAGTAGTTTTATGAGCTATAGTCTAAAATTCTAGTATCCCCGTTAATTACCCGCAAAACACTCTCCTATATATAGTCCCCTAGAAAACCCCTTTAAGAAGTTCAGACTACAGCTCATATGTGGCCTGTTATAGGGGACTCTTGCTCTGCTAGATATTCAAGCTTCTACGGTATGTTGCAACACATTTGGAGCATAGTATGTGCACCTTGGCTGGGAGTGTTCCTGCAATCCTTGGGGGCCGCGCCTTTGAATATCATCCTTGCTAAACTTCCTGCTATTGCTACTTTTTCACTCAAACGGAAGTGCACGCTGCTGTTCCCACTCTATCGTTCTTGTGTAGGCTGAGTGTACTTGGAGGGGCAGGGGGACTTAGTAAGTAGGTTAAGAACCCCTATAACCCATATAGTAACCCTAAGTATCCCCAGTATTATTATTAACCTACTTACTAAGTCCCCCTGACCCTAAACCCTAAACCCTAAAACAATATAGTAGTGTCCATTTTCTTTTTCATTTTTTGTAACCAAGTTCTCATGTAACCCTCCAAAATCCCCGTAAGAGCCATTGTCAAAACTCCTAGTAACTAGGTCCTAGTATCCCCCTTAATAGCCCCTATAGTAGTCCCCTATAGTAATCCCCTATATAATCGCCCTTTAAGGAGTTTAGACTACAGCTCGTATAAACCCCTACAACCCTATTAACCCTAAACCCCACTATGATCCCCATATAACCCCTATAGCCCATGTTGGCCAAGGCACTTCACCTCAAGCCAGACATGGTTGTTCGGGAGCCCAAACAGCCCCCCGATCTCCGCGCTGGCGTGAACGCCTGCTGCGTGTTGATGACAAGCCACTGTAGTAAGCCCTAAACCCTTAAACCCTAAACCGTTGCCTAAACCCCTAAACCCTAAACCCCACACCATTTTTTCGGACGCGGAATTACAAGCCGGACACCGTGACACTAGGTTTTATCTTATAGACAGCGCTTACATCAGGAGAATAGGAGACATATAGGGCGAAACCAGGCGCCTACGGTAACAACCACCCACATGAAAACTCCTCAAACTGTATTTTCCTGGTTTTTCTGGACACAAACCCGCATGACCTCATCGGCCTGAGCGTTGCACATCATAAAGACCTTCCTTTTGGTTATATAGGGGTTATATGGGAAATGGAAAAGCAAACTGACACTACTGCTCTGGGTTTAGGGCTTATGAACAATTTCCCCAATAATCGAGAATCAATTCCAAAAGAAAATGGAAAATCAAGTGGTAACTGGGCATATATAGGGGTTTATAGGGATTATGTACTGTAGGGGCCGAAATAACTACCAACATCATTTTGCTGACTATTTCAGGTACCTGTACCTAAATTATATACGAAATTGATGACCAAGTGAGGAACCCTTAACCCAAATAACTTAGGCCCCTGCATTACGAGACGTGAGTCATGCAGGGATCTGTCCATCAATCGACTTGTGAAGCCATTCCCCAACAATATAGTAAGGATGGCTTTGCGTGGCTTGGTTTTAGGGTTTAGGGTTTAATGTTGAGTGTTTAGAGTCTAGGGTTGATGGTTTGAGGTTGCGGGTTTAGAGTTGAGGAGTTAGGGTTTAATGTTGAAGCTTTAGCTTTACGCTTGAAGCATAATACAGGCTCAGGCCTAGACGCAGGCAAGGCAGGCATTACCCGGAACTCGGTCCCAGTACTAACAAAACGACACCTCTAGGTTTTGCTGTTGTTTTGCAACTAGGAAGTCAGGCTGAACATATATGTAGCTTAATATGTAGTATAGTGTGCATATATATACATATATATCATATGATAGACATATGTATATACATATAAACAGTGATAACGATTAAACAAAATATCGTATAATATGACAGACAAGAGGTCTACCAACTAGCTCTAGCGTGCGATTCAAGTGCCCGAACATGCAAGCTTGCCAACAAGACATCTCCGCATACTGCGGAAAACGCATACAGGGACTGGTCTGACGATATCAGCAAGAAACCATACAATGAGACTGGGACCCCATACTGTACTCAGTTGACAAGTTCCCCATTTGAGGCATAATCTGAACTCCTAGAATCCCCGTTGATAACCCCTATAATAATCCCCTATGATCCCCTATAAAACCCCCTTTAAGGAGTTTAGACTTTAAACTCTAATCCCTAGACCCTGTATAGTTCCCTGTAGAACCCCCTATATATCGCCCCTTTAGGGAGCTTGGACTACGGCTCACATGGGCCCCCTCTTCACTGTTCGTCATCTTATCACCAGGCCTTGATTCAAAAGTAGTCATACTGCACTAAGTTAGCAACTTGCCCCCTAAACCCTAAATGCTAAACCCTAAACCCTGAACCCTAAACCCTAAACCCTAAACCCTGAATCCTAAACCCTAAACCCTAAACCCAAGGCCTTGATTCAAAAGTAGTCGCTTTGGACCTTTGTACTGCCTCAGCATGGCTGAGGCTTGGGAGTTCGATGTTTTTGCTTTCGGGACTGTTGGGATCCCATCATTTTGCCGCTGAATACTATCATAATATTAGTATTAGTAACAATAATAGTAATATAATAATAATATAATATAATATAGTATAATATAATATAGTATAGTATACTGATAACATAATAGTATAGTAATACCCTAATATGTTTTTTTTCCCCCGGCTTCGGGTCTTCAGACGGAGTGTCGGCAAGTTTGGAGCTGGCTGCTCCAGAGCTCTAGAGCTGTGCGGAATGCCAAAGCAGACACCAGAACCGTGGATGACTGAGACACTGCAAGGAACCCAAACATCCTACAGGCCATTTGCTCAACTTTGACTATCAAATTAAGCCAACAGCTCAGTGGCTTTTTGTTCTCGCTAGGCGCTAGGGTTCAACGATCAAGGATTTTTCAAGCCCAAGCCCACGCCAATCAAGAAACAGGCTGCATGGGTTTTAGGCTTGGGGTTTGGGGTTGAGGGTTCAGAGTTTTTCAGGGTATAGAAACAGAGGTTAGGACGAGGCTCGAGGGATTGCACGTAACAGTCATGAGAATACAGCACTCGAACAACTTTCTTAGCTCCCCCTTGCAGCCGCAGGCACTCGTATAAAGCAATGGCGTCCTGTGGGTAGAAGAGGCGATCCTGCCGACGCACAAGATGCATTGACTAGGTCGACGTACCCTAACTAATCCCGAAACCATTACTACTGCTCAGTCCCTGGTCAGTCCCTGGATCTCGCGGAGAAACAGCATGTTACCCTTTCAAGAAGAACATGCTTTGCTGAAGATATGCCGCAAATGTTGATTCTGAACATTTCTGGAAACTCAATAGAACCTAGCAGTCCTGACCCCACACCCTGTAAACCCAACCCTCAACCCTAAATCCTGAGCCCTTGAATCCCCGAACCGAAGACCGTACATGATTAAGCCGCCAAGCCCTCAGGCCCAAAACCCCCCGAACCTTGAACACAAGTTACTTAGTTCAGGGTTTAGGGTTTAGGGTGTGAGTTACAAATGAAGGAACGGATCCTTATAGCAGTCTCTATATAACCCGTTAGAATGCTTTCCATTTACTTTTCCATTCCTTCATTCCCAGCTAACCAAAGGGTTAGACCCACTTCCGAGATCCTCGAAATTGTTGGAGATGAAGATCGGAACGCTGCGGTTCTGAGAGAGATGCTCTTTGGGTTGGCATTATCTCGCCCTTCCTTGACATTGGGCACTAGACTGTTTGCCGTTGCTCTATCATAGTTGGAAATGTATAAGGACGGAGATTAGAAGGGTCTTTTTAGCGACTACATGGGGACAATTTTGACAAATTTCCGTACTTGCGCAGGGGCAGAGACCTGAGGATATTGGTTGTTTCAGTAGGGAGGTGCAAGGCGCCTGACAACAGGGATCTTCTTTGAAATCTTAATCATGCTCAGTTGGAGATGGGCGGGATGGATTCTAGCGACCGCTACAACGATTACGGGAGATAACATAGGGATAACTTTGGGGATCAGCGCTCCCGTTGAAAACTAAGCATGAGCAAGAATCCGTTGTTGCCTGAGAAGCGAGCAAAGGCGACTGAGCGACGCATACGTGACACATAGCTATGCAACAAGCCCTGTACCTTTTCACAACCAGGGGATACATGCAAAAGCCCGGACTGGCTCAGGTGTACCAACGCCAAACACCTGGTCTGACCCTATATACAAAACTGTTTGAGATCCTATACACACCTCATGTGAGCCAATGTCTAAATTCCTAGTATCCCCCTTAATAACCCCGATAATAGTCCCCAATATAAGCCCCCAAATAATCCCCCTTTAAGGAGTTTAGACTATAGCTCATGTGAAGGCATTTCTTGCAAAGTAAGGCCCCCATGGCCGCACCCAGTTGGAGGTTCTTGGGACTTATGAGAATAAGTATAGGGTTTAGGGTTTAGGGAACTACTTCTCACTAGGCTTATAGCCCTACTTACAATCCTCCTAACTGGGCTTTTGTAGGTTGCCCAATCAAGTAGGGTTACGACCCAGCAGTCCTACTTCTCATCCCTGTAACTGCACTTATGTAGGATAGCCCCCAATTATACGTAGGGTTCTAACCCCAGTTCTAAGTGAATCCTAAACCCTAAACCCTAGACCCTAAACCCTGAACCCTAAACCCTAAACCAATCTTCGAGCGAGGCTCTAAGGAACCTCCACCTCCGGATTTTATTAGACCCCAAGGTCACGTGAGTAGTATTTGAAACCGGATACCCCTTTAAAGGAGATATAGGGGTTGTACGAGGTTCTAGAGGGTTACAAAGGAATCTATAGAGTTGGGGAGTTGAGAAAAAAACAAATTTAAGGCACAATCCTGAGGCCTGCAACATCCTCCAAGCCCACATGAACCATAACCTAAACTCCTAGTATCCCCTTTGGTATACCCTAATAGTAGGCCCCTATATAAGACCTTTTATAACCCCCTTTAAGGAATTTAGACTGCAGCTCATGTGGTGTGGAAACCCTATCCAGCATCAGGCATTCTTCATCAAGGAAACCCTAGACCCGAAACCCTAAACCCTAAACCCTAAACCCGTTTAGGGTTTAGGGTTTAGGGCTTGGGATTCTACGCCCTGAGCCCTGAAACCCAAACAAGAAAACTTTCTGTTCGGGTGTAGAATGTAAACTGTAAGACGTAGACTCCCAACAGTAGGACGGACGGTTCTAATTTCTCCTCCGAAGCTCAAAAATATCGCAAGTTCTTGCGATCAGCATGAGCCCCAAGACCCAAACATGAGTACCTTTGCCAGGTGCTACCCGAGCATTATGTCCTCTGTAGCGGTTGAACCGAGCCAGCCTAGAGTCGTGTGAGATAAGCTCAGCAAAAGGAGGATGGAATCTCACGCTACGTTAGGAACTCGTGTATCCACATTTCGAATGCTACTCAGTCCCTAAACCCTTGACTCTTGACCCTGTAAAACCCTATATAACCCCTACATTAATATCCCCTTTGAAAGGATGCCTCAATTCGACCACTCAAGTGAGCCCACCTCCAAGGCCGGCAGCAAGGGCAAAACCGAGCGCAGTGAGGCGAATTTCTGCGCAGCGTCGACGTTTCCTTTGAGGACCTGGCGCCAGACCTGCGCCAAAGGAAACGGTTTAGGGCTTAGGGTTTAGGCGGTTGCCAAACCTGGGCGAAACAAAACAGGACCCCAGGGATATGTGTGTATCTTTGTAGATAAGATTCGATGTAACCATTGAAAGGGGGCTATAGGGTATGTAGGGACTGTACAGGGATACTAGGGGTAAGAACTACAGAGGGGTTCTTCTAAGGGTATATAGAGGTTTAAAGGGGTGTGGATTACATGGAGTTTTGAGAAACTTCAAAACAAGCATCTTAGCAAGAAAGGGCACCACTATGCTTCTTGGAGTGCTTGTAACAGTGGTGGTGGCGGTTGGTAAGTGATGAATGGGCTAGTTAGTTGGAGAGCTAGCAGTAGCAGCCGCATTGACAGCAGCAGGAGGGCAGAAATGGCAGTTGACACTAGACTAGATATTGCAGTACTTGCCAGCGAGTAATGTTGTTGTTGGCAGTTAATCCCACTAAATGGCCAGATACTGGTAGCTTTCACTAGTACTGGCTTGGCAGACCGGGTTCTATGTTTGGAGGAACTTTCGGGAGGCCTCTGCCCTTAGCCCTTAGCGCGCTTGGAGCCCCAGAAGGACCCGTCTTAAAAGCCGATCAGAAGAGTAGTTAGCTTAGAGTAGGGGTGCAAAGTGCGACTACCTCCCCAGCAGGCAAACTTCAAACCCCAGAGAGATTTGGGGCACAGGTCTCTCTAACAGGCGTACACATAGGATGTTTGGAGGACCTATCTCATTCAGCCCTGCAAATCTTGGTGTCACTCGCTGGTGCATATTAGGGGACCGGGGCATTACATAGATTCCTATCCTTCTCTAGGGAAATCCATTCCCTCGTTCCCCACTAAGCCTTTAAGAACCAGGTGGAAGATTTCTCTGCCAAACCCTAATCCCTAAACCCAAAACCCCAATCCCTAAACCCTAGCCCCTACACCCTAATCCCTAAACCCCAATCCCTGCACCCTAAACCCTAATCCTGCATCCCTAAACCTTTACCCCTAGTCCCTATAGTCCCTACACCCGAATTCCTGAACCCCAATCCCGAAACCATAATCCCTACACTCCAAACTCAGAACCCTGCAGCTAGGCCTCATCCAACTCTGGCTCAGGCCTGCCAACCTCGAGCCGCACTTGCTGAATTGGAAAAACTAGGGTTTGGGATTTTGGGTTTA
>CAJNIZ010011913.1:0-10454 GCA_905231905.1 Symbiodinium pilosum | reverse complement strand
AGAGGGAGGATTGCGCAAGTGTGTTTGTCTGTGTGTGTGAGGGTGTGAGGGTGTGTGCGTGTGAGTGTGTGTGTGTGTGTGGATGCCGGCGCTCGTCTTATGAGCACAGAGCAGCAGGTTTTTTTTCCTTCCGAGAACGTGCAGGCGAACCCAAACCAGCCAGCGCTCGACGGAAACAATTCCCGATCGTTAGACCACGTCGCCAGAAGAGCGCCTCGAGCCAGTCCTCGTGGGAATTTTCAGTCAGTCCGCCGCGTCTCCCCATCCCGGGTCGCGCATCGACAAACTGAACCGCCTTCAGAACTCTTCACAAAGTAACCATTCCAGGGATTGCGCTTGCGGAGGGCGAAACAAAGTGACAGAATGGTGAACCGACAACACGCAATCGTGTTCCTACCGTCTCAGCAATGTCTGACACGCGATAATACTGTCCTTGTGCTTGCCTGCGACCAATCCCGACAGAACACGAGCCTCCAAGAGAGCCCGCAAAGGCCATGAGGACACACGCGGATGGTGAGCAATGCCGACTGTGCTGAAAGTCAACAAAGGACTAATCTCATCTGGAGCGCCGACCTTCAAAAATTCAGACACCAGGTTTTTATGCCCCTTGTAACAGCCATCGATCAGCCGCAACTGGCTCTTCCACTCCTGGAGACTGAACACTTGGAAAACCTTGCCTGTCAACGTCAAAGTGCGCAAAACATCCAGGTCATATTCTTTCATGGGGCCAAAGGCGAAATCAAAGGCCTCCATCGATTCTTGTCCATCCATCCACAACAACACGGAGTGCAAATTCTGGCATCTGATTGACCCTGTCGCGGCGTGCAAAAATGCCAGCTCCACATACTCACGAAGAGTCCAGCGTTCGAGAACATCCGGCGGAATAGCCTCCCCCACGCCCACACCAGGGCCAATAAAAATCGCGCAGTCAGTTTGACTCGAAGATGTCCTTCAACATCTCCCAGTCACCCCTCAGGGCCGCCGAAGCCACCGCAGCGCCGCGACCTTGATCATCTGCCCCAAACGACCAGGAGTCGGAAAAAGGAAAAAACATCCCCGCGCTGAGCCGCCGCCTCTGGACCTTGAGAGACGATAAGAAGGTTGCTTCTCGAACAGGCGCAATTCCCCTGGAGCGCTCAGCGTTGAGGTACATGTGTTTACTCATTGGTGTTTGTACTTTGGAACCATGTCACATACCGCTTTATGGTTCAAGCCACACACAAACATTTGAGCGTGCTTCAATTTTTCAGAGCAGCGTTGCAGCATCATGCGTTACATGCTTTAGCTTTTTCATGCTTGCGTTTTTTCATGTCTGTCTATAGCTTAGGCCAGCTTTTCATAGGCACAGCTTTGACATGCACAGCTTTTGACTTTTCAGGACATTTGCAGACTTACCTAAGATTTCATTTCCAGCACATTGCTCCCAGTGCTTGTAGGGAGCTTTGCATGGATTCGCCATCTCCTTCGGCTTTGGCCTTTCAGGCCTTTGCGCAGCAGGAGGACATTGCGTCTGTTTTTCAGTGCCCGCCTTGTCAAGACTGGACCAACAGCAACAGAGCTAGCCTTGGCCCTGGCCCTGCGCCTTTGACCCCAAGAAGACGTAGCGCGTTCTGTGAGGGCACTGCGTAGCGACTTCCTGCAATTGCGCTGTGACCTTGAGAACTTGCGTCTTGTTGTTGAGTCTTTGGCTTTAGACAGGCTTGTGCTTCAGAGGTTGCCCACTCACTTCGATAATATTCAGACGCAGGTTGCCTTTTTGCACGGTCGTCTGACTGCGGTTGAGCATCAGGTCGGTTCCCTGCAGTCTTCCCTTGACGCGTTGGATTAGCCTAGGCGGTCATCTCCTCAGAGCGTTTGCGTTTGTCTTTGCCTGAGTCAGCATTGCCAGTGGCTACCCCAGAGACGCCCTTTACGCCCCCCAAGGGTCAAGAGTTACAAGAACAGGTCTTTTGCATTGAAGGTAGCGCCGCAGGACTTGTCTCAGGCTTTGAGCGTTTCTGCAGGGGACCCAAGTTTGGACACCGAGAGCAGTCAGGTTTAGACAGCGCAGGCGGAGGCGTTGACACAGGAGTCTGCATCCCTAACCCCTGCAGCGCCCGTGCTGCCCCTAACCCCTCCCGGCCCCTCAGTCTCCATTGGTTGAGGCTTCCGCTGATCAGGCGCAGCAGCATTCGCCTCAACATGTCTCGGTCGCTTCGTCAGTGACTCTGGCCACTCCCAAGTCAGGCCGCTTCTCGGGCACTCACTCGTGGTCCGTGGTCTCGCCCACTTCCTGCAATCTGTTTGGGCCTCAAAGCAAGTACGGCATGCCTTTGCCCAGCCCAGCTCACTTGCAAGCAAAAGTGAAGAAGGAAAGGCAGGAGCTCAGGTACCGTGAGCCGGCCTATTCGCAGGAACTGGCAAGGGAGCGACAGGAGGCCTGTGGGCAGGAGGTCTAGGCTCCCGAGCAACACAGGTTCAGGCTGTGAAGCCATTTTGGCTCTGGGCAAGCATCAGGATACAGATGAGGACTTGGATGCCGCTACCATAGCACTGCAAGGTAGAGCCAAAGACGGTCCAACGCCCGAAGCCAGTCCGCGGCCCAGAAACCGTAAATGCCACGGCCCTGAAAAGTAAAGCGCGTGCCGCGTGGTCTTAGTACGATAAGCAACGCCTCGGACTACATGGCAGGAGACATCGTAAATGAGAGTCGACCAACGAATATGGCTGGCGTCACTGAACCGAAGGCTGGCCCACACCAAGGCCAAGGCCGAGCCTGCAAAGGCTACCGTAACCGGCTCTGACCCTGGATCCAAAACCAAAGCCTCCGAAAAGGCAACAAGGTCAAGGGGTAAAGCCAGAGCCTCCTTACGATCTGACGTTGGACCCAAAGCCAAAGCCCTGAAGAGGCCAGAGCAGGTGTCCGGGAACCGTAGCAAGGACACCTTGGACAACCAGCGCAATGCCTTGAGTGTGTTCATAGGATGAACAGTCTTCTGGCCTTTCCCTTGACCCAGACAGTCTTTTCTTCGCATCGGATGCGCCTGGCTTTGGCGCCGGCTCTCTGGACCTGGCTTTTGCTCCCGCTTCCTATGCCTCTGCCCTTCGCTCCTTGCGTCAGGCTTTGGCCTTGTGGGGTTTGCTCTGCTCTGATGCCGTCAATAACTACACGTTGCACTCGGCCAAAGGCAACGGCTTTGTCGTGGGCGTCCCAGCTCGGTGTGCAGGAGCTTTGCAGGGGAGCAAGGACACCGCCGTGCGAGCTCGATGTCGCTCTATGGGCGGGACGAGACGCATTCGGCCTTGGCACTTCACAGCTCCCTGTTGTCAAACCGCCCTTGCAAGATAGAAACCACTTTGCATCTTCTTGACTTCCAAGAAGACCGTGCGCAAAGCCTCCCAGGTCAGCTTTAAAGGCACCAGCTACAAGGCAGCCTGTGGTGCCTTTGTCCTTTCAGGTTGGACGGTCTTGTCTTGCAGCACCGACAGCCTTTACGAGGATGGGACTGACTCTGGCTTGTGCTCCAGAGTTGCCTGTGCCTTGCCAAAGCTCGGCCATCTCGATGATTGGGCCATCAATGACCCAGGCGCCGGGCCGCCTGACACCGCTTCGGGCACAGGCCCTGGCTCAGCTGACCCTGCACTTGTCGAATGCCAAGGATGGATCCTAGAGGCAGCGGGCATGGACAATGTCTTTGGCTTTTCCAGTGGCGACTGGCTGGTCCACTGGTTCGCCGAAGACAGCCGCGAGGTGGTTCGCCGCTTGGTCCGCTTTGCAGTGGAGGCCGGCAATGGCTTTAGCCCAGCTTCCTGGCTGAAGCTTTGGAGGCGGATGTGCCTGGTCCTCCTGCATCCAACCCTCCGGGGGACGCCCAGCCAAATCAACGAAGTGATCGTGGTTCAGCAGATTTATTGCCGCAGCCCTTGCACGATGTGTGGCTCTGGCCATTGCGGGCTTTGTCTTATTAGGGCGGACTTTCCGCGCGTGCATAGGTGCAGCTCCTGCTATAACAAATGGCAGCGGGGCGAAGCCTAGGCTTTGACTTTGGCCCTGGCCTGCTGTATCTATGACCAAAGTTTTTCTTTGGCTTTACAGTTTTTTCTTTGGCTTTGCATGGCTTTAGCCAACTTTCTGTGGCTGTCGCCTGAGCCCTGGAATGGCCAGCTTTGGCCCTGTACATGTAGCTCCTGCGCGTGGCAAACCTTTTGGTCCCTGCCGCCCTTCTCGCTTGGAGCCTTTGAGCAGATCCCAGAGTGAGAGTGAATGCTGAGCCAGCCTACGTATCCTTTGTGCATGCTGTTTTCTGGTCTACTTTGTGTGCATGCTCACCTCTCTCTGGCCCAGGTCTTGGCTTCGCTTGCTGCTCACATCTCAGGGTGCATGCTTTGCATGGCTTTGGCTTTGTGACTGCAAGGGTTTGCGAGTAAGCTTCTTATTATCCCCATATAATACCCAACCACCTACTTGTATCACTTTGCCTCAGCTGCTGCGTGCATAGGCTCTGATCAGTTGTGCTGTCCTGTGGCAAGTACTGTTGCCTTGATATGTGCGCATGCTTGACAATTGTTTAGTGCACTTGGCTTTGCCATGCCTCAGGTCAACGTGGATGCCCCAGACGCGGGTCCTGCGCCTGCACCGGTCCCCGTGGCCTTGCCTTGCCTGACCGACCTCACCTGGTCTCTGCATGACGCGTTGCAGCTTCAAGTGCCCTCTGACCTGTTGGATCACCCAGAGCTGAACAGATCCATTCAGAGCTTTGGCCTTGCTGCCACCACTTTTTCTCAGTTTGACGCTTGGCTGACTGACTTAGGCTTTATAGGAGAGCCCTCAAATGTGTTGGCAGACCTCAGGTGGCTTCGGCATAGGGCACACAACATGACTTGTAACGTGCCTTTGCCCTCTGCGCCTGGCTTTCCTCCGCCTGCTCCGGCCCCATCAGCTGCAGGGCCGCCAGGGCAGTCATCACAGCCCTTGTCAGAGCCTGCGTCGTCATGGCAAGAGACGTTTCCAGCCAAGTCCCCTGAGAAAACGTTGGCCTTGAAACAGGATTTCCTCAGGAAGTACCCTTCAGAGGTTCTTGATGACTCTTCCATGCCATCGCCCAGGCTTTTAGCTTTGGCCTTCAAACAGGCTTCGGGCGCAAAGGGGAAGTTCATACCCTGGAAGTGGAGACTCTCAGTTGCAGAGCTGGAAGACATGCGCATCAACCGTCCGCGCAAGGTGCCCAGGCTGGAATATATTGGCAGACCTTTTGTTGGACGAGGTCCCTGCTCGCTCCGTGCCAGACACTCTGGGCATTTGGCCTTAGCAAGCTTTTGCGGCTCCACAGCGTTGCCATGTTCATGGTGGCAGACGTGCATTTGGCCACCCTTAAAGCATATGAAGCTCGTTTCCTCAGGCTGGCCTCGGCCCGCTTTGAGTCTGGCTCTGGTCTTCGTGCCCCTAAGAATGCGAGCAAGCCGACAAGCGTTTCTGGGAATCTGTCTCGGAACTTCGTGTGCAGGGATGGTGTGTTGATGATGCAATTCACGAGCGCACAGCTGTCCGCAGTGACTGGCCGCCTTACTGTCTCCCCGGCCCTTTGTTCCCAAGGCTGGCAAGAGGCTTAGATTCCAAAGGCTCACCCTCAAGCAAAGGCAGACAGGCTTTTTCGACCTCAGGCAGGGGCAATGGCAAAGGTCGAGGAGGAACAAAAGGGCGTGGCTCCGGCCGTGGCCGTGGCGCCCCATCCCAAAAACCCCTCTTGCAGGTTCGCTCATTGTGCCCACCAGTGAACTTGCCGAGCGGCCGCATTTGCTTAGGCACTCACCCAGCATGGCAGCGTCAGGACACGCCCCATTGAGGGGGACCGGGCTTGGCTTTGGCACAGGCAGTTGAGTCCGGTCTGTCCTTGCCTGTCCCAGACATTCGGCCAGATTGTCTGCAAGCTGCCGCTCCAGAATCAGCTGTTGACTCCGGGCTCCGCTTGGCGGAACCACCTGTTTCCTCTCATAGCAACCCAGCTTCGAGCCAGCCTCAGCTTTGTCCAGCACAGTCCTCTAGTCTGGATTCACTCCCTCAAGGAGAAGACCCATCACCACCTGGTCAGCCTTCCAATGACACTGCCCTTTCGCCTGCGCGCAAGCAGTTCTTTCGCCCTACTGAGTCGCGGCCTTCTCAAGGGATGGCTTCTGACACTTTAGGCTCGCCTTTTGCTCTGCCTGCTCGCATGCCTCCATCTTCTTCGGCTTGGATATCTGCGCAGGAGCAGGAGCACCCTTGTCCACAGCGCTGCAGCATCTGGGGGTCTCCACCTTAGCAATCGACCCCCTCCTTGACTCAGTCATGGATTTGCGTGACGATGGCTTTTTCGACCATCTCCTCCGCAAAAGCGCCAGCAAATCAGTGGCTTTGGCGCACGCTGCCCCTCCCTGCGGAGAGTACACCCGTGCAAAACTCCTCCCTAACGGGTCAAGGCACTTCGCACTCCTAAGGCTTTGGACGGCCTCCCTGGCCTTTGCCCTGGCAACGCCCTCAAAGTGCAAGAAAGTCACCTGTTGTTCATCCGTTGCGTTCAGCTGCTTTTTGTGACTTTCTCTTCAGGCGGACAAGTCTCGCTCGAGCAAACCACGAACAGTATGGCATGGCTCGAGCCCTTGGCCTCACATTTCCTTCGCGAGATCCAGGCTGACCTTATTAACATTGCTGCCTGCTCCGTGGGACTCGACATGCATAAATCATGGATTTTTGCAACATGCTTCAGGCCATTGCAAGCTTTGGCTTCAGTGTGCGAGCACCCTCACGGCAGCCACGAGGATATCAGAGGCTCTAGGGATGCAGACGGTGGCTTCCGCAGCAGGGCATCAGCAGAATATCCTCAAGCCCTGGCTTTGCGTTATGCTGAACAGACCAGATGCCTTTTCCCAGCCTCCTCCGGCACAGGCACACCCATGTCTAGTCAGCGCCATTGCTTTCTCGCCTGAAAGGCCCATCCGAGCCACCTGTGTCTGTTCAAGACGGCGCTGGCATCTTTTCAGTTCCTGACTGGAGCATCCCTCCTCGTCGTGATGCAACAGATGTCTTTGGCTCTCTTCGTCCGCAGCTTTTGGGTTTTCTCTTGCAAAACAAACATCCATTGCGTCTGCGCTACTGTGTGAGTCACAGTCACCAGACTCTCTCTTCGAGGCTTCGGAGATCACGTCTCTGCGTGGCATTTTCGAGCACTGGCTTTCTGCACAGGCCAAGCCAACGCAAGTTTCATGGCACATTGCCGAAGGCCAACCCTACTGCCTTGAGGCTTTGCAACTTGTCTCGGCCATTTGCTCGGGCCGGGACACCACGTTGTTTCCATGCCCGCTCTCTGGTGTCCCAGCTGGCTTTGACGCTGATATACCGCTCTCCAACGTGTTAGTGCCCCCAGGCACTGGACACCCTTTTGCCCAGGAAGTGGCCATTTGCCACAGCAATTGGAGTAGCGCAGAAGCCGACCCAGTCACACTCCATCAGCTGGTAGAGGAAGAGCTCAGCAAGGGCTGGCTGTTCGAGGTCGATTCTTTGGCCTCGGCGCAGGAGCGCTTTGGCAGTAAACTTGCCATCGGCAAGATGTCCATAGTCAACGCTCCTGGCAAAAAACCACGCCTTGTCGTTGACTCAACCACAAACCCCTCGTGCGTCATACCAGAGACGTTCTCCTTGCCCACATTGATGACGTGCGCGAGTGCTTTCTTCTGAGGATGCACGCGGGCAAGTTGGCCGGCTTTGCTTTGGACGTTAAGTCGGCCCACAAAACCGTGCGAGTTCGACCCTCTGACCAGGGCCTCCTGGGCGTTACCTTGCCAGCCAGTGACGGCTCCGGCCCTAGGTACCTGTTCTATCAGGTCTGCCCCTTTGGAGCGAACTTTTTCGTTAGAGTCCTGCGCCTTTGGCTTTGGCTTCGACACGCCCTGCTAGGCTACGTCGATGACTTCTTGCTCCTGCAGGATGAGGAAGTCATAGCCTTGTTCGCCTGCCTTGTCCTTGCCTTTTGTGCAATGTTTGGCATTCCAGTGTCGCGCTCAAAGCTTCAACTTGGCAGAGGCATAGTCTGGATAGGGTGGCGCTTTGGCTTTGGGAGTGGTGCCTTTTGCGTGCCTTTGGAGAAGTCTGTCAAGCTCAAGCGTCTTCTTCAGGAGGCGCTCTCCGGACGCCACGTGCATCGCAGGACCTTGGACAAGATCCTAGGCTTGTTGCTGGCTGTGCAAACTTTTCCGTACCTTCAAGCCTTGGTTGCAGCCCATCTACGCAGATGCCAACAGGCCGTTGGTCACCAATCACAGCATCGCACCAGAAAATGGCCTTGTTTCTACACGAGGCTTTGACATTTGTGGCTACGCCCCCAGGCTGTCCACCAAACACGACTTGGCCAAGGTACCCACCTCGAAGAGGATCTGGATGCGTATTGCTGATCCCTCCACCACGCGCCGAAAGCGCAGTGCTTCAAGCAAGGAGAGCCTCGCCTTTTGGCTTCAGTGGTGCGATTTGCCTCCGCTGTACTTCCCACTTCAAAAACCTCCTCTAGCACCTGTCGTTTTGGCTGCCGCCGATGCACGTGCGGATGGGGATTTGATCGGTGTAGGAGGGTTCATTCAGTGGCAAGAGGGTCCCTGCGCGTGGTTTAGCGAGACTTGGACTTTAGATGACCTGGCTGTCCTTGGTCTGCCTTTGCAGCGCCCCGCGCACCGTGACATCACGTGTTATGAGGCCCTGGCCCAGCTAGGCCTTATCCACTGCCTTCGCTCGCCTCCGCACTCTCTCAGACAATACTGGCGCAGAAACAGGCATCAACAAGCTTTATACTTCTCACTTCCCTCTCTCGGCATTCCTTAAAAAGCTTTGCGTGTTGGCTTGCCTTACAGGGATCGAGCTTGATGTCAGCCACGTACCAGGAGAGAAGAATGACGATGCGGATCTGCTCTCTCGCTGGGATGACCCAACTAAGCCATTGCCAGACAAATTCCAGGCTGACTTTCGCGTGGACCGCATTTGGTTTTTCAGATCAGATGTGCGCCTTTTTCCACCCAACACCTTCCTGAAATGGAAGCTTCCGTGACTTCCTGCCCAGTCTGGACTTTGGCTTCTTCCTGCCTGCGGCCTTTTTGCCGCACTCGTCTGCCACCAGCACTTGCCTGCAGCAGAGCTTGCCGTTGGANNGTTGGACTTGGCATAGTCAAGCTCACGTGTTAAATTGGGTGAGAGGCCGGGACTTTGCCAGTTATAAAATTGGTGGTATTCTAGCTTGAGTAGGTGCAGCGGGTTGCGTAGCGTTGCTTCTGTAGCTTTGGCTTTAGCTTACCTACTCTGCTTTACCGGCAAAGTCAAAAAGTCTAGCGTGCTGTCAGGGCTGCCTAGTGTTTGCTGCTTTAGCTTTTACCTGTAGCTGTGGTTGTGTGTGGCTTACAAAGTAACGAACGGTACATGTGTTTACTCATTGGTGTTTGTACTTTGGAGCCATGTCACATACCGCTTTATGGTTCAAGCCACACACAAACATTTGAGCGTGCTTCAATTTTTCACCCGGCCTCCACTCCCTTTGATGTCTTTGATGTACGTCTTTGACTTAGGACTGCGCTGGTTAGCTTAGACTTGTCCTTGGGAGTCTGGGAGGTGTTTTCCTTCTAGTAAGGAACATTGTTCGAGCTTAGATTGCGCTTAGTGCAGTGCTTTGTCTTGTTGCATCCTCCGCAGCTGGTCCGTGTGTGGCGTTTCTACCGCTTCATGTCTCTTTACAGCTTCGGCCTTTGCTTCTCTTTGCAGTGGAGGATGCAACTGAGCCCAGTGGGCATTAGCTTTCAGCTTCGCTCAGCCTTAGTTTGTGCTTGGTGTAGAGCTTCCGCTTCTGGCATCCCCCACTGCTGGACCGTGTGTGGCATTATGAATGCGTTATATTTTTTTATAGCCTGGTTTCTGTTTTGCTTTGCAGTGGGGGATGCCTTTCGAGCCCACAGGGCATTGGCTTCGAGCTTGGCGTAGCAGTTCGCGTAGCTTGCAGTTACTCAACCTGTTGCAACCTACACGCTGGCCTTTTTCAGCTTTTCCTAGCTGTAGCTTTCCTAGCTTTTGCTTTTTGGGGTAGGTCGTATTCTAGCTTGAGTAGGTGCAGCGGGTTGCGTAGCGTTGATTCTGTAGTTTGGCTTTAGCTTACCTACTCTGAGCTGCTTTACCGGCAAAGTCAAAAAGTCTAGCGTGCTGTCAGGGCTGCGTAGTGTTTGCTGCTTTAGCTTTTACCTGTAGCTGTGGTTGTGTGTGGCTTACAAAGTAACGAACAAGCAAATCCTCGTCCCCCTGAGCCTCCTCGGCCCACGTGAAAGCTGACTTCAGCGGCTCCCAGAGAGTGCCATAAGATGTGTCAGCTCCTCGATCCAGCCAAGCTCGCGCGCAAACTTTGCAAAGACTTCCCGCTGCGTGGAGAAAGAGGTGATGATCTCGCGACCTCGGGCTCATCTGGCTGACTTCTCTC
>CAJNIZ010011912.1:0-10455 GCA_905231905.1 Symbiodinium pilosum | reverse complement strand
CAGATTTAGAACCCTACTAGGCCTTGTTAAGCCCTATCTAGTCCCTATTAGCTCCTTAAACCCTGGGGGGGTACCTTTGGGGGGGGGGGGGAACCCTAAACCCTAAACCCTATTGTAATCCCTTAAATAAGGTGCGAAGGAAGGCTCCGAAGTGCCTACACCATGCATACACCACTTCAGGGGAGCTCCCGGTTCAGGGCTCAGGGACATATTTTGGGTTTAGGGTTTAGGGTTTAGTCCCCCGTAAGTATGTAGAATATGGCTTTGAGTATATGATCAGAAGATCCCCATATACCCCATATTCTATCTACTTAAGGGAGACTATAGCTGTAGATGTATGAGGTTTCCGCCCGCCACCTGCATCTCTTGTTGCTGGGGCCTGTGCGTTGGGCCACCCCGCTGTCTAAAAAGTCTGTGCCATTCTGCCATGGGGTAGTAAGAAGAGTGCTAGTCAGCACTTTCGTGAATGTTGTTGCTACTACTGGCTCAAGTCTCGCCAGAACCAAAGCTGGCAGTGCACCTGAGCTCTTATCTTTGCTTAAGACTGCGAACAACACGCACATATCTGCACTCTGTTGCTAGCATAGCCGTGGTGAACCTGACGGCTTTGGACCGTTAGCATTGCGGTTGGCTACATGTTAGCGCAAGAACCTAGGCGTTCAACATCATGTGCGCAGTACTGGAAGCGAACGGCTTGCAAAAAACCTGCTCGGTGCCCACACAATCGCGGCACTGCTGGAGAGGATACACGTGTGGATAACAATGGATGGAAGCCCTGCCTGGTTGTGGGACTAGCGCCTGCCCCATGCGAGGGAAGCAGCAGAGCCAGCAGTGCTGGGGAGAAGCACCCACCAATGTGGGCCATCTCATCTGTATACGTCAAGGCGTATGGCCCTGGTAGCATTCACGATCAGATGGACCTTGGCCATTGTCGCTCAGGCTCGAACGGGCAGGGGTCGATACAGTCAATGTTCCCCAGACTTCCGGATTTAGGGTTTGGGTTTTAGGGTTTAGGGGCTACAGTCAATATTTCCCATAACTTGGGATTTAGGGTTTTGGGTCGAATTACAGGACATGGGTTTCTGTTACGAAGTACGTATGAAGGATATTAGGGAATCTCTACATATCCTCTCTTGATGGTCCCCTCATACCCCTGATTGTGCCAATAGCTCATATGGCATTTGTTTGCACATCCAATTAACCCGCGAAGCTCTAAACCCTGAAACCTAAACCCTGAAACCCTGAAACCCTGGAATCCGTTCAAAGAAGGCTTTTGTCACATTGCAGTCCTGCTTTTGGATGAGGAAGTTGATCTCGCTGCCACGGAGAATCGTAGATTCCGCCTGTTGTTTTCGGGATTAGGGTTTAGGGCTTAGGTTTCGGGTTAAGGGTTCTCATGGCGCTTGGGCGCACAAGTTTCTAGCGCATGTGAGCTATAGTCTAAACTCCTAGTATCCCTTAATAAGCCCTATAGTAGTCCCCTAGATAATTCCCTATATAACCCCCCTTTAAAGAGTTTCGAACTATAGCACATGTGTAGATGAAGAAGGGGCTCATACTTACAACCCACTGCAAGGAGGTCTGTAAACCTTCTGTAAGGGTTTAGGGTTAAGGGTTTAGGGTTTAGGGTTTAGGGGCCACTCCGTCAAAGCCTCGGAGACTCCGACTCCAGAACCTACTTGAAGGCCCTTAAAACCTAGGAATTACCTGGACCCCAAAAGTATGTAAAATAATGGCCTTTATGGCCACTATTAGTGGTTTAGGGCTATTATTTTACATACTTTTGGGGTTCAGGTACTCATAACTGGGATAATAACCCTACTTATAAGTGGGATAACCCCTCTAAGCCCATTTAGGGGGATCATAAGTAGGGTTATAAGGCCAGTGAGAAGCAGTTACTAAATCCCATGGGCCTCCAAGTAAACCCTAAACCCTGATGGAAACCTTACCTCACTATTCCAATTAAAGTTTCTCACAAAGCGTTGAGGGCCCCCCCCCTGAAACCTGATGGGATATATCGGGAGTATACGGTGAGTTGGCGGGGGTGCTTATTAAGAATTTATTGGGATCATCGTGAGAAACTCACAAAACATGGTCAAAAAATAGGAAAAATCTTGTGTCAGAGGATGCTACGACAATGACGCAAATTTCTGGTCATGGCCTGCCATCTCCTGAGTGGGAGCTAGTGCGTGGGTTTAGGATTTGGGGCGAAGGGCCCTGCGATGTAAAGATTCACGTAAGAAGCTTTACCCTAAACTCTAAAACCTAAACCCCAGACCCTAAACCCAAAACCCTTGGGATAGTGGAGGGTACGCGGAGGGATTGGGGTTTAGGGCTTGGGGTCCAGGTTTTAAAGTTTAGGGTTTCAGGCAAGCCTGGTTTAGGGTTTAGGGGCTTCTGCAAGAGCCCTACATCCCGAATGCCCTGAACCCTAAGCCCGAAACCCCTTAAACTCTAAACCCTGGACCCTCGAAACTCCAAACCCTATGAAGCTTGTAGAATTCTTCAACATCGTCTCAGCCGGAAACAGCAAGGTGGGCGCGCAAGCCCTAGATTCTAGCCCTAAACCGTCAACCCTAAACTCTAAACCCTAAACCCCTAATCCCCTACACCCAAGCCCAAAATCCTCCACCCTCAAAATCCTTGAGCCCTTAACCCTAAACCCTAAATAGTAGCTTCCATGTTGTTTTCCATTATCCCTATATAACCCCAATATAACCCTAATATTCTCCCTATATAACCCCAATATTGCCTTGGCAACCTCCAGGATCCGTGCTGGCCTGAGCTGCAGAGGTTAGGGATTTAGAGGTTGCTTCTGTCGTGCTTGAGGTTTGGGGCTCAGGTTTTTGGTGCTGTGTTTAGGATTTCGGGCGTAGGGCTTTCGGTTGTGGGTTTAGGGTTTTGGGTTTAGGTTTGAGGGTTTAGGGCTCACAGATTAGGGTTCAAATGAGCTACAGTCAGTATGTCCCACATAATTAGAGGACGCGGATTCCAATTGGGAATATATTGGACAATACTAAACTTCCACAGAGACCCCTATTTCAACCCATAGTGGTCCCTTGAATCCTAAACCCTGAATCCTGGACCCCTCACACTAAACCCGAAACACAACTCGCTTAATCGTCCTTTGGCACGCTTGATATTGACAGTAGCTCATACTTGGCTATGGGGTCTGCTTCAGGCTCAGAGTTTCCCATTCAAAAAGGCTTTGACGTGGTTGTTTTAGATGCTCTCTTCGTCTCAAAACTTTGTGAAGCTTAAAATCCTTAAGCTTCCCTAAACCCTAAACCCCAAACCCTAAACCCCAAACTCCAAACCCTCAACCCTAAACCCCAAACCTTAAACCCAGACCCGCAATCAAGGAGAATCTTCTTCCCCCCCTCAGGCGGCTAAGGTGGCTCCGGCAGACTCAATGTGAGTAGTGTTTTTTTAGTGGTTGAACCTAATAAGATTATATTCCTTATATAACATACTATACCCCAAAAGGAGGATATAATCTTACTCTATATTGGGTTCCATAGTATCCCCAAATAAAATACTACTCATATCTGCTTTTTGCATGGCTCAGGCTCCCAGGACCCCAAACTTTAGGGTTTAAACTGCTTTATATAGGGTTTAGGGTTTAGGCTTTAGGGTTTAGGGTTTGGGGTTTAGGGTTTAGGGTTTAGGGTTGAGGGTTTAGGGTTTGGGGTTTAGGGTTTAGGGTTTAGGGATAAGGGGGGCTATTTTAAGGCTTATCACGCCAAACTTTAATGTGTAAACTCCTTAAAGGGGGGGTTCTATCGGGGAGTTCAGTGTAGGGTATAGGGTTTAGAGCTTAAACTCCTTCAAGGGGGTATATAGGGTTTAGGGTTTAGGGTCTAAACTCCTTAAAGGGGTGCTTAAGGGCTTAAACTCCTCTATACGGGGATAATGGAAAAGAACATGGAAACTACTAGACTATATTGGGAGTAATATTGGGATAATGGAAAAGAAATTGGAAACTACTATGTAGGCTTTAGGGTCTAAACATCTTAAAGGGGTTATATATAGGGGAGCCAGGGTCTTCTTACGGGGGATACTAGGAATTTTTATCCTAAACCCTAGACCCTGTATTATAGGGCTGCTTAAGGGGGATCGTAGGGTGTAGGAGCCTTTGGCCGACATGAGGGCCCACGAACCCATCAAAACCCTAAGCCCTAAACCCCTTACGGTTTCGGGTTGAGGGAATCCTTAAAGCCGAAGCCCTAAGCCCCAAACTCTAATCCCTACGCCCTGAGCCCTAAACCCTAATCCCTAAACCCTAATCCCTTAGCCCTACACCCGAATCCCTAGGCCCTACACCCGAAACCCCCGAAATAAAGTTCCTCAAGAAAGCCAGGACACAGGTGCATAGTTTTGGAGTGCTGTACCAAATCCTTCAGCTCTTTTTCGGCCCTTGCATGGAGTAGGGTTTAGGGGTTTAAGGTTCAGGGTTTAGGGATTTAGGGGTTTAGATCTAAGGTGCAAAGTATGGGCTCCTAGTATGGGCCCTTAGGCCGTTTAGTGGGATTCTGGGGACCTTAAAGGCTACATATAGGGTATCTAGTGAATATATAAGGATCCCAGGGTTAAGGGCCCATACTAGGGGCCCATAGCTTCAACCTTAGATTAGAGGTTTAGGGGTTTAGTGTTTAGGGGTTTAGGGGTCTAGGGTTGAGGGTGCCCTTGGGACCCGCGGAGCATATCCGAATTACCAGGGGATTACGGATCTCCTTTTGGGAAATCAGATGGCTCCTATTGAAAAAACACAGAGACTTGTAGACCTGCTTGTCCGTACAGAGGCCGTTCCTGTGCAGGATCTAGATGCCTTATCCCAAAATGAGGGAGACTGATTCAGGCTAAACCCTAGACCCTAAACTAAAACGCAATCAATTACATGTTCTGATGATTGTTCTTATTGCAAGGAAGTCAAATCCCTACAGTGAAATGCTACCCTGGGTTCCCGGTGTATGTGGCAAACGCTGACGAAGCAGCATTATGTAGGGGCCTTAACAGTTCAATATTGTGTCGCTCTAGGATCCTTGTATAACTAGGGTCTCGGGTACCTCAGACAAACCTTAACATGATAGTAGTGATGAATATGGCTTCCATACCCTACGATGCCTAGAAACTATTACATAATCCCAGTGTCCATGTCTTTCTCCATGAGCTTTCCCATTTGGGTTCTCCATATGGGCCCTAGACACTGAACCCTGTAGGCTCCGATAGTGCCTTGCAACCTGGTGTGCTGCAAGCTGTTTTGCCTACTAAGCCATGCGTCCCCCCCTTCCCTTCAAACCCCGCGACCGGGAAAAAAAGAAAAGATAGTCCTCTTGTGGTAGACTAGAACGTATAGGTTTCATCTTGGATTTACTGTAGTAGCCTAATGGAGAATCAAATGGAAAGGAACATGGACCATGAACGGAAGCTGGTGTTACATAGGGCTTGTAAGCATTGTAGGGTAGGGAAGCCTTCATAATATCATTTTGAGGTCCATTTGAGGTACCCTATAATATAAAGATGCCAGGATTCTGGGACCAGTACATTGGTAATCTTTCAGCCTGTATATTACTAGCTAATTCCTCAGTCGATTGCGGCACTTTTTGTGGAGACGCCTGCTGCTTGTTGGCGTTACTATAGCAGGGGCTTAAGCCATTCATTAACAGGTTTGGGGATATATGGTAGTTTCCCAAAATAGGGTACTTTGGGGGGTCCCCATAATAAGGATCATGGTATTCTGGTGTCTACATTGGGGTACCGTGATTTTGGGAAACTACCATATTCTGCGGCAATCATGTGGGGATGCCGATGGATGAAATTCTCGCACATTCAGGCTTCCATGCTGATCCGGAACTTGTTTGCAGACCTGGCAACCTAGACCCTAGACCTTAATCTCGGAACTCCGGAGCTAAACCCCGAACCCTTTGTTGAACCCTAAACCCCAAACTTTAAACCTAAACCCCTAACCCTTTGTTGAACCCTGCGCCTGCGTATTTCTTCCCCATGCAGGTCCCGCGCTACATTGAGCTGCGCAAGACCAGCGAGTACGGACTGGAGGTATCGGCCTGGGAAAAGGTTTAGGCTTCAGGGCTAAGGGCTGGGGGTTGAGAGTTGTGGGTTTAGGGTTCAGGGTCTTGTTACTCTAGATTGAAGAAGCCTGGACCTATTAACCCTTATCTGAACAACCCACTGGGGATAACTGAGGTTATTGGATGGCTTACACGGGTTAGAACTATACTTACTAAGTCCCCCTGACCCTAAACCCTAGACCCTGAATTAGAGTATTTCCCCGGCCCTCCAAGCTCCCTAAACCCTAAACCCCTCAACCCCTTAACCTCTAAACCCCCAAACGCCTAAACCCCTAAACCCTTAAATCCCTAAACCCCCAACCCCCAAACCCCTAAACCCCTAAATCCCTAAACCCCTAAACCCCTAAACCCCCAAATCCCTAAACCTCTAAACCCTTCGCCAAGGAGCTATGCCGGTTCCGCGCCAGGATGACAGAAGCCATCCTTATAGCTATGAGATTTACAGGGGGTATGTAGGGATATATGGGTGGTGGTCAAAATTATGGTCCCTTTTTGGATCCCTATTTTAATACGGCACCTAATATTTATGGTACCCAAAAAAGGACCATAATTTTGACAACCACTCATATGGGTTTAGGGTTTTAGAGTTTTAGGGTTTAGGGGCTTAGGGTGTATGGTTTTAGGGTTTAGGGTTTTAGGGTTTAGGGTAGAGATCTAGGGTCTATTATATGGAGGTTGCTATACATACAAGGATATACGAGGTTTAGGAGACTGGGAAATGACGAATAGACGGAGAATCAGACGGCAAAGAACATGGAAAATGATTTGGTCCCTGGATTGCAGAGGGGTGTGCATGGCTAGAATGCAGGAGACTACATCAGGGTTCGGATAGAGGGCAGGGACTCCTTGCTAAACTCTAAACAGTTTGGATCTGGAATTGGAATGGTGGGATGAAAGCGTGGAGTTCTGGGTCTCAGACTATGTTTTTCCCACAGTACTGAAAATAACCAAAACAAGGCACTGCAGAAACCAGCAGTTTCAGACCAGAAAATGATTCAGGGTTTAGGGTTTTGTGTTTAGGGTTTAAATCTTAGGGTTTAGGCTTTACACACATTTCCCAGGCCGCAAGGCTTGTACATCGGCCCCCGTAAAACACATGGCTGAATTTCTGGGGAACTCATCATGTGAGCTATAGTCTAAACTCCCTAAAGGAAGGTTAAACAGAGATTTTATAGAGAGTTTTATAGGGGTTCCTATCTACCGTTCTGAAGGGAGATACTAGGAGTTTAGACTATAGATCATGTCAGCTAAGAATTATTTTGCGAGATCACGTTCAGTAAGTCCCACCGCATGACGCAGCTTGACTCTCAATCAAATGCCTTGACTGCTGGGTGTTGTAGCTGGGGCCCTTGCAGCAGACTGCTCCGTGCACTGGGAGGATGGAGGATGTATGAACTGGGACTGTCTGTGCTTCTGCTGCTATTGTCAGTGGAGACTCCATCCTATGCAATACCACATGGTACTAGATTTAGGATATATTCCAAACCCTAAACCCTAAAGAAGCTAGTCTTAGTCGGTTCCATTTTCTTCTCCATCATTTCTGTGTAACCCCTATATAACCTCCCGCAGATGATCGTTACTTAACGGCTTGTCGCGCTCTCCATGTCAAAGCCCCTATCATCATGGGTTACCTACCACCCTCACCAACACTACCCACCCCAGGTTCCCTGTTGATTAAGGGTATTTGGGAGTGAGATAAAATC
The DNA here is from genome assembly GCA_905231905.1 of Symbiodinium pilosum. Taxonomy (NCBI): domain Eukaryota; class Dinophyceae; order Suessiales; family Symbiodiniaceae; genus Symbiodinium; species Symbiodinium pilosum. The sequence continues at coordinate 2,663 of CAJNIZ010011912.1, read as the reverse complement.
TGATTAGCGCGAATTAAGGGGGATGGACCTCAGAGGATACTATAAGGGGGTAGCAGGGGAGCCCATGAGATCAGCACAGTGACAATGAAAATATGCGCAGGTAAACGGCGGTGGCGCTTCGTGGAGGAAGAAAGCATGATAAGAATGCCAGGAATAGAAACAATAACCCAGGGAGCTCAATACCACTTAATAAAGGACTATGGCTTAAACTATATTAGGAACCCTGGTATGATTTGGGGTCTATTCCTTGATGAAGCGGTATTGGGCTCTCTGGGAAGAGTAGCTAATAAGGCGGTTCTCAGAAGAGAGCCGGGCGTGATGAAAAAAACGTGCATCACATACTTCCTGCCTGGCAACTCATAGCCCCTAAACCCTAAACCCTGAACCCTAAACCCTAAACCCTAAACCCTAAATCCTGAACCCTGAACCCTAAACCCTAAACTCTGATTTAGAGACACCTCTACACTGCGATGCCTAATTCCTAAAGACTCAGCATAAAGTCCTAAACCCTTTGCCTTGGTTGCTAGACCCTTCACCGCTTGACACAAAATCATCATCCTAAGTAGGGTTTAGGGATTAGGGTTTAGGGATTAGGGTTTAGAAATTAGGGTTTAGGATTTAGGGATTAGGGTTTAGGGTTTAGGGTGAGACACCCAGCACCAAGCTTCGTGTCCAGAACTTCTTCCGGGCTTGTCTCCGTCTCAATGAGGTCTGCCACTGCAAGCAGGCCCTGGCAAGGGAAGTGCCCTCCCCCAAAATAACATGGAACCCCTAAACCCTAAACCCTAAATCCCTAACCCTACTTGGAGGCCCCTGGGACCTAGTAATTACTTATAACTGGGCTTATAACCCTACTTATAAGTGGGGTAACCCCTATAAGCCCGTTGAGGGGGATCATAAGTAGGGCTATAAGCCCAGTTATAAGCAGTACTAAGTCGCATGGGTCTCCAAGTAAACCCCGAACCCTGAACCCCCAGCCGGGGCACTAGAAAGACTGGTCCTTTTAAAAGGGGGCATAAGGTGGTTTCCCTAAATATGGGGGGGATCCGATAAACCCCAAAATACTAGGTTTTGGGTTTAGGGTCTAAGGTCCCTCGTAAATGTACCCCCAACTTTGGGAAACCTCTATATGGGGGGTTCCATATTAGTCCGTACTGAAGGGCAGGGTCCTAGGTGACTAGTCTAGAGCTCTGATGATAATTATGCTTCAAACTTCAAACCCTAAACCCTAAACCCTAGACCCTAAACTCTAAACCCCAAAACCCTAAACCCCAAACCCTAAACCCCCCCCCCAACCTCACAGGGAACCCCATCAGGCCCTATGGCCCTCAGGGATGTTCGGTTGGCAAGGCTCGCTGCTCAGGATTGGGGTTTGGGCCTCTCAAGGGTTCTGATGATCTTAGGGCAGTTCAGGGTTTAAGGGTTTAGGGTTCAGGGTTTGGGGTTTAGGGTTTGGGGTTTAGGGTTTGGGGTTTAGGGTTTAGGGTTTGGGTAGGGGATAAGACAGGGCCCCCCCCCCCCAGAAGGCCACTTGGAAAGTAATTTAGCAACTCAGAGGCTACTTCGAGGGTCTGTCCTATCTGCGGGGTTCCATTGGGACTACCTAACCCTAACCTTAAACCCTAAACCCTACAGACAGACAGACATGCATACATACAGACAGACAGACAGACAGACAGACAGGCAGACAGGCAGACAGGCAGACAGGCAGACATACATACATACATACATACATACGTAGGGGGCTCCATGGGGATCTCCTTATGGTCCGTGGGAAAATCTATGGTAAAGGAATTTCTGAGATTTCAATGTCCCGTACTATGGGGAAGCTGTAGTCCCGGTAATGCCTAAACCCTAAGCCTGAAAGCACTGAACCAGTTCACCTGACGTCTACCTTCCCAAAATCGAACATGAAACCTGAAACACACCCCGTCCTGGCCTATATGGGGTTCCATGTTGGCTTGGGGGCACGACTTGAAATCCTGCCCTTGTTATGCATGCTGCCTCATTCAACTTTTTCTCCCAGACTTCGTTCTCAGCAGCCACGAACTGGGCAAGCAAGGCCTTGCCAAAGGAGACGGCATACAAATTCGGGGATTTAGGTATATACTGCAATCCCACCTCCAAAAACCTGCGCTAAGGTTTAGGGTTTAGGGGTTGCTGACTTGCCAACGGACAAGAAGACCAGCTACTACGCGAAGACTGACTTGTGGTAAGGCAGCTGCTGCAAGGATTCCGTATCAAAACTTTCTCAAGGCATCATATGCTGTGATCCTTTGTCATATCAAGACCCCTAGCCAAAGAGGCATGCTGGCAGCAATACACCTGTTTCCATTCGAATTGTTCATGTGCTTCTCGATTTGAGTCTCCTTTGCTGGGGTCATATCTCCGAGCCCTATATCACTCCTATACAACCCCGATGCTCAGCTAGGATTGTTGCCAGCGACAACCTTGGATGTAAGCATGTCTTGTGAAGCTAGCGGGTGGACCTGCTTGATGTCGAGTGGTTCTTCTATCTGCTGTATACTTCCTGTAAAGCCCTAGATATCCGCTACATAACACAGCCCCCTTTATACTCCTAGACATCCGCTATAGAGCCCCCAAATGAGTAGTGTTTTTTTGGTGGCTAAACCCAGTCAGATTATATTCCTTATATATATATA
>CAJNIZ010011911.1:0-10458 GCA_905231905.1 Symbiodinium pilosum | reverse complement strand
AAACCCTAGTCCCTAAACCCAAATCCCCAAACCCTAAAACCCTAATCCCTGAACTTTTATCCGGCTCGAAGAACTTCCCAAAGAGCCCTCGGCCCCACAGTTTCGGGTTTAGGGTTTTAAGGTTTAGGTCAGGGTTTAGGGTTTAGGGTTTTAGGGTTTAGGGCTTAGGGTACACTAATTATGTAGGTATTCAAAAATTGGGTACTTAAAACTTAAGGAATAGTATTTGTGGTATAGGTTTTTGGCAAATACAAGTATGATTATTGAGCACTTGGACCGTGAGGGCTAGGGTTTGAGGCCCAGGGGGGCAGAGCTCAGGATTCTTGCTGGGCTCTGAAAAGAAGAGCCCAGAGGATTTAACGAGAGCTTAGCTTATGTCATTCCCACTGACTGTGAACTGTCCTTAAAAGCTGTCATTATTGTACGGCGCTGTTCTAACTCCTATTCTCCATTGCGGTAACTGTTTCTGCAAGGGGGAATGACCCAATGTTTAGGCTTACTTCAGGGTGTAGAGATATACAGTTTGGGGTTGAGGGCCTTGTTTAAACTTTGGACTTGTGCACGGGCATCTGCAGCGTTTGGTTTCATGGCAATTTAGGGTGTATCTAAGACCAAAAACTTGAACCCCAGCAACCAAGTCTAAAGCACTACTAATCACGACACACACACAAAACCCTACACAATTACAAGCTGGTCGAAGCAACAAACCTTGAAGCCTTACGCCTGGACTATCCCATTAGGTTTAAGGTCCCGAAAAACACTGAAGCCTACCGTTAAAAAAAAACACAGCACCCTTATTCCCAACCCACCCCTAGCCCTTAACAAAGCGACCCAAAAACCTACAAGCCTCTAAGACCTAAACTATGACAAGTACCCAAAACCTAAAACTTGAAATGGCACCTGAAATAAACCCTTGAAAGACCTGAGTCCTGAACCTGAAATGCTCAGCTCTTCTGCCCAGAGCTCAGTTCGCGGCTCTCAGGCTCGTGGTACCCGTCACCAAGGAACACCAGCACGCGATGGCCACAGTCCAGCGGGTATGAAACCTGTACTTGGCTCTCACAGGGGATCATAGGGAGCTGTGGGATGTATGGGGATGTAGGGCTATATCGTATTTAGGATTTAAAGTTGAAATTTTAGTACTTAGGGCTTTCGGCACAAAGATTCAACATCAGCACGCCCCCTGCTTTTTGCAGGGAAGACGGTAGGGAAACGGTGTACTACAAGATCCCGCAACTAGAGCTTTTGGCTTACAGCGTAAGTTATAAATCCCCCCCTGATGTACATCTTTCATTAATTAACACAAATCCAAGACAAGAGCGAGGGCGCACAGCAAGAACTACAATCGTCTGCGCATGATATTCCCTAAACCCTAAATCCTCCCACCCCGCAATATTAAACATTCCCCATTAGGAAGAGGGGGTTGACAGCACCATGCACCGAAGCAAGGTCATCAATCAATGACCTAAACCCTAACCCTGACGCCTAAGCCCTACGTCCTAAACCCAAAATCCCTCACACTAAGCCCTAAATCCTTAATTCTACACCCTGAAACTCTAAACATCGCAGCATGCTGGGAGCCCCATCTAGAGTCGCAAGAGGTGAAATTCTGAAAATGAGAGGCCTTAGGAAACATAGGGGTCATAATAAGGAGATTCTAAGGTCCCCATACAGATCACGTCGGGACTGTCTTGAACCTCCAACTGACAAACCCTAAGTAAAACCCTACCCAAAACCCAAAACCCCTCCCAGCCCAGCTTCCACTTCATTATCCAACTGAGGTTCCATGTGCCTTCAGCGGCTTCACCACCACAATGAGATTTCCTTCATCCCCACACCCAACCTCAAACTGTAATATTATCAGAACAAATTATGTCCAAGTGAAACCGAAACCCTACCCGATGGCTTGGCGTCTAAAAACACTTTTTGCCTAAGAACCGCGTTGTAAGGGCTTGGCTGTATTAAGCCGAAGAATCAAGTTTTGAATTTCCTCTTTTTCGTCAACTCGCCGTATACCGAACTGTGTCTAAACTGTAACCTCAAGCCTACACCACATCTTTGATTTAAATTCTTTGTCTTCAACTCCATGGAGGCCTACCCCAACACACAAACCCCAAAACCCTAAAACCTCAAACCCTTGAAACCCAAACCCTAAACCTTAAGCCTTACGCGCCAAACACCACCCCTCAAATCCCAAAACCCTAAAGTCTTAAACTCCAAAGTTTAGATCCTAAACCCAAATCCCTGCCTTCCGTCGAAAAGCATGAGGCAGGCCAGAATGCCTGGGTGTTTTTGTGTCATAAGATTCATTTGAATATTTTTTTGGTGGTTGAACCTAGTAAGATTATCTTCCTTATAGAAAATACTATACCCCAGAAGGAGGATAGAATCTTACTCTATAATGGGTACCATAGTATCCCCAAATAAAATACTACTCATCTGATCTATAATCCAAATTCTCTGTTTGCCACTCCTCTACATAATCCGCTAAGTACTTCCCTTACAAGGAGTTTAGATTCTAGCTCCGCTGCTTTGCGGTCCATGTGTAACTAACATCATACAGAGCCTAGTACTAAATGGGTTATAGCCATATTAGGGGCCTGGCAGTCGTATAACTGGGTCACAAAAACAGGGGAAAAGGTTGTAGATGCACGCTGGATCTTAAGGTAGCAACGGGATTTTGCCAACCCCATTTTCCAAATGAGGACCCTACAGGGGTATGATAACTAAAAGATCCTAAGTATGTGGCCTCGGGCTATAATCATGAAATCCCTAACGCCCTAAACCCTACCCTACCAACGCCGCCCCACAGTCCCCCGGGTTTGGACACCCCTACATGGGAGTTCCCGTGCGCTGTTTAGGGTTTAGGGCGTAAGGTCCCAAAAGCGGAAATGCCAAACGTGCATGTTCTTTACGAGGAATCCAAGTGCAGAGACCCACACCTTGAACCCTGCACCGCGAACTGCTGCAAATCAGTTTTGCCTCATGAGCCCCCAAGACTGAAAGCCGCAAATCCTGAGTTTCCCTTCCGCGCTCCCTTCCCTACACTGAAGAACCCTATACACCCTAATCTTCTCGAAGCCCTAAAGCCGGCCTCGAAAAATCCTGGGCCTGGGTTCTACCTTCAAACCCTGAGCCCTAAAACCCAACCCTAAGCCCTATGGTGTAAGGTATAAGGTTTTAAACCCAAAAAAATCCTAACCCTTAAGCTCTCAGCCCAAAACTGCCAACCCCAAACCCTAACCAAGTAAACCCCTAAAATCCCAGACCGTACACCCTGAGCGCTGAAGCCCCAACCCCAAACCCTATAAACCCAAAAGCTTTGAACCGTAAACCCCATAAACCCAAGGCAAGACACCGGAGGGGACCAGACCGATGCTGACCACCATCATCTCAGCATGCGTTCTTGCATCCCCGCCCACCCCAAACTTTTGGGGGGGGCTTTAATCGGGTTTAGGGTTGGCTGGGTGGCTATGTACATATATATATGGGTGGCCATATATATATAGCCACCCCCCAAAATCTAGGTTGAGAAGAATCTTGCATCGTTTTCTCTTACCTGCAAGTACACCACAGCCTTATCTGGAACAGCTGAAAGCACTGCTGCAAGTACAAATGCGTCGTTCTCGAAGTGCGTGTCATGACAGACCGGAATCCGGTAATGGACTGATGGCTACCAGCTTGTAAGTTTGCATCACATCCCAAGGTTTTTAACAGCATTTGCTTGAGGAAAAAAACCATCTGCTTTTGGGCGTTTACCTACATCACATTTTCTTTGAAAATCTTGCTAAAGCCTGAGAAGGCACCAGTACAGCCAAAACTTTGGGGTGAAAATCCTGCCTAAACTGGAGGAGATACACAAAAGCCATTACCTTACGTACTACCACTCCAGGAACTTGCGAATTCACATTGCCTTATTATCACTCCAGGGGCTTGCGAGTTCTTAGTCGTGCTTTTTCGGATTTTTGAGGCGGCTTGCTGTCACAAGTTGTTCGCTGAGGCGTTGTTTGGACAGCGCATATCTCGCCATGCATCGAAACGCAAGTGAAGTTCTCTTCCTGCCTGCTCCTTGAAGAGCACGGCTTGGAATCGATAGGCCTGGAAGTTTTACGGCTTCTCAAGCGGCCAGTAAACAGGAGATGTGTAGAGGTTGTTTAACAGCAGCAAGTAGACAACTGCAAAATTATTTGCACGCTTCCTGTGCTCAAGGCTCCAACTAGACGTGGTGCTTCCGTAGGTGCTCGCGGTATTCCTACGTCGTCCCTTCAAGGATCACGCTACTACGCTATGGTATTCAGGGCTTCAAGAGGAAAGTGAAGATGCACCTGCGTACACCAGCACCACGACATCCCAGCAGATTTCCCGGTTTGAAGAAATCTTTTGCTAGGGCTGGTATCTGGAATGGCTGCTGCGTTTGCTTTTGGCAAGACCTCTCCACTTGGCACATAGCATGGGGGATAAGTCTCCTGCCATATATAATTTACTTCATAAAGTTGTAAAGTCCCTCTACCCAAGTCACATCTGCCGCAGTGAGGCGAACTGCCGGGAGGCCGGTCTGAGCGTTTGAGGTAGGGCCTCAGATGGCATCAGGATAATGAAGAATTGCATGTGTTAACGGGTCAGGAAGCCACCTTTCATCCTAGCAGGATCTGGGAGGTCAGAGTACCGCTGTTGAAGAAATAGCTTTGAAGTTCCTTGAAGTCAAATTTCCCCTTGTGGTGCATGATCACATCTAGAAACTGTAGCTTCTTTTGGCGGAATCGTCCACCAACATTGACGGCATGCGCCTCTTTGTGGACGATCAGAGGCTTGTCCAGAACCTGCAGTTTTGTACCGTCAGTGTTGGCGATAGTTTCGTCCAAAGTCACCTCACCGTCCAGATTCTCTTCATCGATGAACTGCGCAAGCGAAATCGGACGGCGAGGAGGTTCACTTGCCATGTTTGAGAACGGGGAAATGGACTCTGAGGACTTTGCCTGAGGATAAGTGCCACCACAGAACATGCGACATTCAGTGTGGCAAGTGCTGGCGAAGCTTGAGGTGGCCATGGGCATGCAGCAGTACGCCATTTTTGTTCCGGACCCGGTGCATCCATGTGACGTGGCAGAAACGAAACGCCTCCCATATGGATCTTGTCCGCACTGCACAGAGAGTTGACGGTGTCAAGCGTGGGTTCCACACACGCTCATCAAATGTTCGTTGTGGACCTGATGGGTCCCACACCAAGCCCAATCTCAGCCCATAGCCCTCAAACCCAAAGAGATTTGCAAAACAAAAACCGCCTCACACTAAAATCTAAGTCGTGACCCATCGACGCTCCCTGGAGCATATATCTATATATATATATATGTACATGTTTACATATAAGGGTTCTCTAGGGATATGTAGGATTTAGGGATATTACCCAATAATGGAGAATCAAACGCAAAAGAGAACATGGAACATGACATGGGTACTGGGTTTGTACAGGGATTCCTAAAGGATCCCAAAACCGGAACCCTCAACACAAAATCATTACTACCTTGGGGAACTACGGCATCATTGACCGACTCCTTTTTTGGATCATTTGGGTGCTCCACACAACAGCATGGGAGCCATTAGGACCCCATAGGCTTAGGGTTTAGGGTTTGCGGTTGCCCCTTTAGCAGCGATCTTGGTACCCAAAACGGTCAGACTCACCGTGGATTGGCTGGCCTAAAGGGTGCAGTTTCTTGATTCTCCAGCGCTACATACTAAGCTCAAGTATGTACGGGTTGCATGGGAATTGTAAGGATTCACAGGGGCACCCTGAGGTTTGCACTTACCTGAAGATCTTTAGGTACACAGTTCAGTGTGTCCTGTTTGCTCGAGGTCTTCGACATGAAAAAACTGGACTCCTGCTAAAACATCATTACAGTGGCTTTTGGTGGTTGAACCTAGTAAGGTTATATTCCTCAAATAAAATACTATACCCCCACAAGGAGGATAGAATCTTACTCTACAATGGGTACCATAGTATCCCCAAATACAATACAACTCGTTGGAGCTGCAGCGCTGCTTCGCAAAGTGCTGCCGTGAGTTGAGGCGATGGGAAATTTGGTTCGCTGCCTTCGGGCTCATGTTTTTGCATTGGCTTGGCACTAGGTTGCCTCACTTCAATCTAAAAGTTTAGGGTTTAGCGTAGGACTCTAATTTGTCGTCCCCCAAACTGGACACCACAAGATACACCCGTCAATATGCCCCATGAACCCTATTAAAAAACTGTTTGAAATGCAAAAATACTCGAGTGTTGAAACGCAAAAATACTTGAGTGGAGACCTTGCAAAAAACTGCACATGGATCCTAAGCCCCACCCTTTGTTCGGTTGCTATGCGCTGGATATGGGCAGCAATTTCCCTGCTGTTTGCTACTATTGGTTCATTATTACTACTGCTAGCATGAAAATTGTCACCATTCTGACGCATCAGGTGGGTTTTATTTGGAACGTGAGGCTCCTTTCGAGGCTTCCCTTGGAGTCATTGGCATCTGAGCTATAGTAGAAACTCCTAGCATCCCCCTTAGTAACCTGTATAATTGTCTACTATATGACCCCCTTTAAGGACTTAAGAATTAGCTGGTGCCAGCTCATCTGGAGGAGATTTGATGTCTCGCGTGAGGCCTGTCAGGCTTTTTGGTGGAACTGCCACCCCCCACAGTCCCCAACGGTCCATGTAGCTATCTAGTATATACTTAGGGCCCGGGGCCCAGAGTGGTTTCTATATAACGAGTTTAGGGCCCAAGTACGTATTATACAGCTACATGGAACCTTCGGCAGTGGCAGCAACTTTAAACACGCACAGCTAGTGACACAAGCAAAGCTGTGGGGCAAGCTTTGGGAATCGTACAATGCGGATCATGCACCGAAGAATCAATAGCGGGGATGCAGAAAAGCTGCCGGAAAAAAAATCAGCCACGTCAAACAATTCTGCAAAGCCGACTGTCCCCCTTTTACTATTCCCTCTGAGCAGCTGAAGAAGCTGATGGGATGAGCCAATGGGAGCTCTCAAAAGATGATTTCATTAGGGCCCTCGGGTGTAAAGTTTAGGGTGAAGGATTTTTGGGGAATTGTGGTGGGAATATGGGTGTCCTTGCTAAGGATTCTACAAGCGTAATTTTTCAGCATGTCCAAACTCTATACTGTGTCATATGACTGTGGGCTCCGTGCAACTCTTGTTCCCTAATTACTTACACTCCAAATTCCCAACCAGAGATGGTTTAGGGGTTTAGGATTTAGCGGCTAGGGTTGTAGGGTTTGGGGTTTAAGGTGTTGCGGCTTAGGCTTTAGGGCAATGTCTTCTTTCGGAGTACTTCGTGCAGTATTGCTATGAGGATTACAAATAACGCTGCTCGTTAGCTAGTCCTCGTCTGCATCGCATTAAGTCTTATGATCCCGTGTAAAAACCCAGTCTCCATGTCCAGTTCTTTTGCATGTGATACTCTCCTAAACCCTAAAATTTTTCACCCTAGAAGCCCTGAACCCTGCACCCTAAACCAGGTATGATTATACCCGACACCTTGTATCCCCACATTTCCCCATGTAATCCTCAGGAAAGTTTCTTTTGCACCATGGGGCTTGGATCCCTCAGCCATGGGAAACGGCCCCTAAATACGGTCGCTGGCGTTCAAAATCCAAAGTTACAAACTTTAAGTCTGCAAACTTGAGGTCTTTGGATAGCCCCTTGAAAGGGACCCTGACCCTAAACCCATAGGCCCGTAAAGCCCTAAACCCTAAACCCTACACCCTAAAACCTCCTAAAACCTAACCCTATACCCTAAACCTTAAACCCTAAACCCTACACCCTAAAACCTAAAACCTACCCCCTGTACGCAACTCTGTCCACCGGACGCCGAGGCTGCGACGGGAACCCACGCACCGAGGCTAAACCACAGGTCCTGAGACTCTGAGGTTAAGCGGTGATGTAAGGGTTTAGGGTTTAAGTTTGTAGTCCCCCTTGAGTAGATAGAATATGGGGTAAGCGTTGACGGTTTGGGGTTCAAGGTTGAGGATTTAGAATTTGAGGTTTAGGAGTCAGGGTCTAGGTACGCGCTTCTCACTAGATACCGTAGGCATATCACGAATGACTGGTGTTGTGTATAGTCGTAAGTATCAGACACTAGAGGATATTTCTTTGTTGGATTTGGGACTTTCCTCTGCCTAGGTTTCTCACAGCTATGCCTGTAGAATCCTTGATAGGGACTAGGGTTTAGGGCACTAGAGTTCAGGCTTTGGGTTTTGAAGCTTTTCAAAACCATGGACGCAGAACAAACCCCAAAACCTAAACCCTAAACCCTGAAGGCTTCGGGATCAGGGTTGCGGGCTGAGATTTTGGGCTTCTCGAAAAAGTGGGGTCTTGGTACGCTCGGGATGTATGGGATTCATAGGGGGTTCGGGTGTCCACCTTAAGAGACGATGTAGGTATTGTTCAGGGAACTCCTAGTCCCCTATATAATCCCCTATATGACCCCCCTTTGGGAGTTTCGCTTCTGGCTCATGCATATTTGGTACATGAGCAGCATGCCCATCTTGAACAACGTAACCTAGGACTAGAAACGTCGCCGTCTGAATATATATATATACATACTTATCGTAAAGAACTCAGGACCCCCCCGATAAAAGGGAGAATGGCTTACTCAACCACGGAACTCTTCCTATGATGTGTGAGGGTTCCTGCGTGAGATTATGGGATTCCCGTAAATTAGGTGCACCCCTAATAGTGGAGTCTATATTGGGTCCGTCTTTTTGGAAACTCCCATATGGTTTGTCTTCGTATCACAAGTCTTCAGCCAGTGCTACTGCTACAGAACCCTAGACCCTGAAACCTAAACCTAAACCCTAAACCATACTGCACGATACTGGGAGCCGCAGGTAGCCAATGTCGCCCTAAGCGGGCCGCCGAGGCTTTAGCCCCCAACTAGCTGGGTTGCTGTTATGGAATTCGGACTAAGTTGTGTTTATCTGGGAGTCTACTTCAGGGATTGTCACAAAAAGGATTATGCTATTTGAGGCTCTATATTGGAGTCCCGATTGTTGGAAACTACTACATTCCTGCATCTAAAGCGCCCAAGTACAAAACCGGCTTTTGTCCCAACCCACAACACCTTTTCGCGGCCTGGTTTAGGGTTTTAGGGTCGTAGGAAATGAGGGAATCCCCTTTCGTAAGTAATACTTACTACAACTCATGCCCCATTCCGACTACGCACCAGGTGGTCTTGACTTAGGCTGTGGGGTTTAGCGACCCGGGTTGAACCCCAAACCCCTATTATATAGCGAAAGATCAAGACCATCGGGAATAGTAATTCTTCGGAACTGTGGTAAACAACCAGGTTATGCCCATGGGCTTGCCCTACCATGCCCGCCACCCTTTCAACCACCATACGCCAGTCCCCATTTCATTTTTCATATTCCTGTCTGGTTGACTGCGCAATCTTGCACCCACACCCCCTGATATCCCCTGAGTACTCGCCGTACAGGTATTCTTGTGTGTGAATATAAAACTATACGTATGTAGATATATCAAGATATATGTATAATTATACATACGTATATATATATATATGTATACATATATATATGTATATATCTGTAATTAAATATGTCCCTGTAGAACCCCTGCCCTTAACAATGGTAAATATCCGTACCTACCTTTCTCGCAACCTGGCAGCGTAGAACCAGGCCGCAGTGGTACCCTCTCTCCTGGCCGGCTGGAGGACAGGGGGTTCTGTAAACAAGACTTTAGGGTTTAGGGTTGAAGGGAATAAGGGAACATATTATGTAGGGTGTATATACGCATGATCTTCCTGTTTTCTCACTACGAATCGGTGGGTTTAGGGTTTAAGGTCTAGGAGCTTAGTCCTTGCTACAAGGTATTGGAGGCTGCGCGTGTGCAAAGGACCACATCATTTAATTACAAACCATGGAGGCAGTCGCTACACCGTGTGAGCCAAAGTTATAGCCAGAGGTTGGCGGAGGAGATTGGGTGGGACAGCCCGGCCATCTTTGCCACATGGTTGAACACAGTTGGTACCAAAATGTCTTACATGGCACTGGTTACTCTTAAGCCTTCAATGTCTATACATCTGGGTACCCTTAACTCTCCAATGTGTATATATATATATGTATATGTATAGCGGATCCACGTGGTTCATCTCTTTATGGACTTGGGTAGTAGCAATGGGTCTTAGACGACTGGCTGCTAGGTTGACAAACAACTCAGCGATTGCGAAATACGGTGCCGGAAGAAATCCCCTGACATGGACGCATGATTTTAGGGCATCTCAAATCGGCAGTTTCCCACATACATGTATATCTACATCTACACGCAGCGCATGTATCTGCATACAGATATATATATATATATGGTCACCCCCCCCCATGATCCACACTTGCGTTTCTTCCTGTTCTCCTTGTCCTATGAATGGAGTCATCAAGGCATGTGGGAA
>CAJNIZ010011910.1:0-10458 GCA_905231905.1 Symbiodinium pilosum | reverse complement strand
TACTCGCTCTTACTGAACACTACTCGCTCTTACTGAACATTCCTCGCTCTTACCAGGAATGTTGAATTATTATTTTTAGCAAAAAATGCCAACATTACAGCAAAGATGAGCCATCGACTCAAGAATGCACAAAGGGAGGCCTCGTCCTGGAACGTTCTCAGTCGACCGTGCTGGAGCACTACCCAGCGCTTCTGCCTTAAGCAGAGCCACTTCTTCTACATTTCACTGAAGCTTGGCGGAGTAATCGCGACTCACCAAGCCTCGAGGTGTTGCGAAAGAGCACCAGCCACATCATTCTCATTCGATTGCATGCTGGGCAAAGAAGCTTCTACAACAGAATGCTAAGAATGTCCATAGGGCGTATGCCTGTGACCCCATCCCGCCAAACAACAATCTCCTCTAAATTGGCAGGAATTAGTCTCAGCCAAAGGCCACTTAAAGTCCACCATTGGGCCACGCCTGAGCTCTCCACAGCTTGAGAAGTAAGATGGGAAAACATCCTGATCCCTAGTTCAAGCCGCACTTCAGTAGGCAGTTCAGAGGGATCCTAGTTTGCGGCTCGTGGTGAAACCGCGGTTGGTAGTTCAGCGGCGACAAGTCTTCCATGCGGACACGATAACACGTGCTTGGCAATCTCAAGCCAGCAAGAGCTCATCATACCCGAGCTACACCCGAGCAGTCCAAAATGTTGAGATGCAGTACACTGACACCCAGCCTCTCAACCCATCCGGCGAAATCATAGTCCTCCTCAGATGCAGAGGCACATGCCAAGAAACCACCACCTGCCATGCACCACTCATGCATCACCGCGCCATTCCCCGCCATGCGACAGAGCAGAAGTGTTAGCCATACGTTGCAAATACGCATGCGATGGGGCTGCAGAACCGAGACGACACCTCCAATCCGAGTCGGATAATGTGAATTTAGTGCAACCCCAGGTTAAAACAGCCTAGCCCCTTGCTACATTAAGCAACCTCCCTAGCTACATGTGCAAGCGCCAAGAATTTGTCCAATAGTCTTTGGGAGCATGCGCAGATCGCGCGGTAACATTGAGCATGGCTCGAAAAGAGTCCCAGCCGTTCAGCGACTCCACAATTGCCGGGTTGCTGTTAAGGAACTTAATTTAAGTTATTACATTGGGGAAACCATATTAATTACTGTATATACCCATTTATGGTAACGAAAGGAACTCCCCTATTTCATAGCAACCCAGATTGCTTGTGCCTTCCGGTCCAGAGACGAAAGTCCTAAGCTCACCTTGCGGCCTAAGTATTTTGAGGGCAGCTGCAAAGACACCATGACTGCTATTATTACTACTGTTCCTGCCATGATTACTATTATTACCATTATTACTACAATTAAAACTATTAAGATTCTATGCTCACGTTCCCAACCTTCAGCTGGTCTTTCTACAAACTTGGCAGCTATAATTCCAGTTGATGCCGGTTGAGGCTCTTGCAACCGGAAAGCCTATGCTCAATTGCGGCATAACCGCACTCTTCTGCCTTTTCGCTGAAGAGTTGAGCAGTACGACTATTACAATTGTTATTAATATTACTACTATCCCTATATATCACCTCTATTACCACTAAATAATCCCTATATTACCCCTAAAATAATTCCTATATAAACCCATTATCGTAGTTTCCATGTTCTTTTCCATTATCCCTATATAATCCCTATATAATGCCTATATAACCCTGTATAACCCTATATAATCCCTATATAACCCCTATATAACCCCTATATAACCCGAAAAAAAACCCTACATAATCCCTATATAACCCTAAAAAACCCTATATAACCCCTATATAATCCCTATATTAACTACTACGCTCAAAGGCGACGACGCTGAGCAGAAGCCATCTCAAATCCTAAACCTTTATATAACCCATCATGACACCAGTTTCCATTTCATTTTCCATGTTCTTTTCCATTTGATTCTCCATTATCCCTATATGACCCTAATCCTAAGAGCAGAAGCCATCTCCAGAGCCTCAGAGCTCTCAGAGCTCCTCCTTGGCTGCAGCCTCCAGCTTTGGGATGATCTGCTTCCTTAGTCAATGAAAATTTAGGTAATAATAGCCATAGTAGTAACAATACTAATAATATGGCTGTACTAATATAATAGTAGTAACGATTGTAACGATTGTAAGCTTTGGGATGATCTGCTTCCTTAGTCAATAGGGCTTAGGGTTTAGGATTTAGGTTTTACGGTTTAGGGTTTAGGGGTTTAGGGTTTAGGGTTTGGGGTTTAGGTAATAATAGCCATAAGAGCAACAATAGTAATGGTACTGTTGGGGGATGAAAGCTTGCACCACCTAGGAGCCCTGGGCTACTGTAATTCCGAGGGCTTTAGGGACTTAAGGTGGTGCAAGATTTCCTCCATCAACAATAGTACTACTAATAATAATGATGCTCATAATTGTAGTAATAATAAGAATGATAGTAGTAACAATTGTAGGAATAACAGTAATAATACTAGTAAAAATAACAAGAGTAATGCATCGAGGACCTGCATCAGCTTCCGGCCTGCAAACCTGAGGCCAAGACTTTCGGGAAAGCACGTTTGGCAGCACCACCAGGCCCTCCGCGTCAACTTTGACACCCCAGGCTTTCCTCAAAGGTGGGGGTTGGATAAACTGGGTTGCTGTTAAGGAACTTAGGGTTTAGGATTTAGGGTTTAGGGTTTAGGGTTTAGGGTATATTATCCCCCTATAATGGAGAATCAAATGGAAAAGAAAATGGAAAATGAAATGGAAACTGGGACAATATAGGGAGCTAAGTTACTATATTGGGGAAACCCTACTATTTACTATATATACCCATTATGGTAACTTAATTTAAGTTCCTTAACAGCAACCCAATAAAGCTCCCAACTCTGCTGTAGCAACTGCATACTGCATTCGACACAGCTTCCCGCAGAACAGAAACATGAAATGCTTCGCTGACAGTCAGCCCGGATCGAATTCGAAACACATGTCCATGTTCAACAAAAAAGTTGTATAAGAAACTTGAAGCAAGAGCTCCTCAAGATTCCTTACCATTCTCGACTGTGTTCTAGGAGTAGTTCAAGTCTCTACCCACGGAGCCACGGAAGGAAAGGCCCAGCATGAAGTTTAGCCAAGCAGCTCCACCAGTTTGGTGGCCGTAGGAGAGGAAGAGATAAACGTCGCAGCCTCCTTCAGTATGTCAACTACCTTGGCCCGGTTATCTGATGCAATCCATATACAGTCCTACCGAGACAACAAAAGTGACACTGACAACAAGACTCATAAAAAAAAGCAAAAGCAATAATGGCAGTGGCAGTAGTAGTGGTAGTAGTAGTACTGCTACTACTACTACTACTACTACCACCACCACTACCACTAGTACTACCACTACCACCCCTGCTAAGTTACTGCTACTATTATTTTTAGTAGTAGTGTTATGAGAAATTCTATGAGAATGAAAACTCATATTAGTAGTAGTATTGCTATGAATCAGTATTATTTTGTACTTTATTAGGATTAGTATCCCCTAAACCCTAAACCCTAAACACACAAACCCACTATTAACAACATTATGAGGATTAGTACCATTCTGATTGGCTTTGTGGTGATTATTACTCGAGCTGCGAAGAACAGCACGTCGTCCAGCTTCTCCTCCTGACTTAGCTTCTTCATCGCAATCACCAACCTCATCTGAACGCAGTTTAGGTTTTAGGCACGCGCATCGCACTCAGTTTAGGGTTTAGGGAAATCGCAAGTAGACCCAATCAGGATAACAGTAGCAATAGTAAAAGTAATGATAGCAGTAATAACAAGAATCATTATAATACTAAGAGTAAGAATAACAGTAACAGAATGCAAGTAGTAGTAATAACACTAATACAAATACAAAACGAAGGTGATACAGTACTACTAGTAATGCTCACAAACTCTACTGCAAACTAGGGGGACAACCAAAAAGGGACCTACGATTGTTTTAATCCTGTGCAAGCAAGATCACATGTTGAGCCGCTCTGGCTGACACCCTCGTGGTGCACTTACATAACACTGAACACCCCTGTAATACTCCCTCTATAATCCCTAAACCCTAAACCCTAAACCCAATAATCAGCAGACTATAGCTTACTTGAAACAACAAGAAATCCCTTGCTGGGCAATGCCATCACCATGCCGCCCTCTTCATCTGGCCGGGAGAAACCTACTATCATTGTTAATAGTAGTAGTAGTAGTAGTAGTAGTAGGAGTAGGAGTAGTAGGAGTAGTAGTAATAGTAGTAGTAGTAGTAATAGTATATTATGTATAAAATTAATGTGAGTAATATTAGCACTAGTAGTAGTAGGAGTAATATGAGTAGTATTACTATGATTAGAAGTTTAATTAGCTTTATTCTTATTTAGATTGTTGTCATTAGTACCCTAAACCCTAAACCCTCAACCCTAGACCCCCATTCCTTCCGAGAGACTCAGCCTTCTTGGCCAGCGGTCCCGCCGCCTTCGTGGTCTCCATGACCGACACCCGCAGCTTCTTGCCGCCGATGTTGAAGATCTTCCTTACACGTGGTTTAGGGTTTAGGGTTTTAAGGGTTTAGAGTTCATATTCTGGATTCTGGGCCGACCTAGATACACAAAATCATTTTGGGGCTGTTGACCTGAATACTGTGCATTTAAATGCTGCTGACTGCTCCCAGGTTCGTGTCCATCATGATGAGTTCTGATGGGCTCAGATGGTCCACGTTGGCCTTCGCCTCCAGCATACCTTCTGCAAACTCGTGAACATCCAGACCTCAGCATGATCATCGGACGAGGCCAGTTCAAGCCTAGGATGTTTACTTGATAATCACAGAAATACAAGTAACAATAGTCAAAACAATAACAATCATAATGACAGTAGTATCAGGGGCTTTTGTATCCGAAGACTGGGGCAAGGGCTAGCCAGCTTTCCGAGCTCGGCAGCATGAATTTTGTCAAGCTCAGTTGTGGTTGGTGACCGGAACTCCAAAGAGTCTGAGAGGATGCCTGCCGGGGTAGCTGCAGCTTGCTACGCGGCTCAAAGGCCTCTGCCAAGAAAGAGCATTAGGCAGCCACATTGAAATACCCTTGTATCTTACACTTCGCAAGCTACCCAACAATCTGAGGAAAGCACAATCTGTGCAGAACAATGCTTAAACGGCAACTTTTTTGGGTAAAGCGCCCTTTCGTCTCAAGTCTGTCCCCACATCAGTCCGAAGACACTAGCTACTTCCATCATCAAAACGATGGACGAAGCCTGCCAGCATCAATCCTGCAACATCCTTCGTTGGCGTGAGGCCGCGAAGCTTTGCGCGGGCATAGAGGATGCTTGTTGCAGAGCAAAGCGGCCGCATGTCCACCTAGCAAAAGGGGCAATCATCCGCAATCAGCCAAGTCAGTTCTTTCAAGCTTGCAAAAGTTGGTAGTTTCCCAAAACAAGGGAACCCCAATGTAGACCCCAATATACTATCATCCTTAGTATAGGCACCCCCTATTATAGGTACCCCCCTTATTCTGGGAAACCCTCAACACTAAAAAGTAATTTCCATCTTCTTTTCCTTTATCCCTATAATCATACCCCCTATATGACCCCTGTATTACCCCTATAAACCCCTTAAACGGTCTCCCTAATTTTGGGAACCCCCCCAGTTCTTCTGCCTCCAGAGGCTCGGCATTCGAGAGGCCGCTGAGCTTGTGGTGGTCCACGATGGAATGGATGCTGGCTTTCAGGATGCCCTGATCAGCACAGTACCATGTTACTATATTACTATATCTAGGGTTTAGGGTTTAGGGTTTAGGGGACTATATAACTATAAGATTGTATTACTATAGTACTATAGTACTATAAGATTATACTGCTATATTAAGGATGCCCGGGGATCAACACAGTACCCTGCAATGATACAAACTGGAAGCCTCAGTGCATCCCTGTATCAATATGAGTATATGTCTATACTGCTATATTGCGATATTTCTATATGTCTGAATTACTATAATTCTATATGACTATATTACCATGTTACTGTTATGCCTCTGGGAGCTCTTGGGGGTTGTTTGTGTCCACCACGGCCACGGCATCCTGTGTCAGGAAGCAATGCACAGGAAACAACTTCACAACAGCACAAAGATACGAGGCACCTTCGCCGAAACGTCCGTCAGAAGGGGTGGCACCTTCACACCGAGCCGCTTGAGCACAAAGTCCTGATGAAGGGAAACGGACATATGTCACCAGATCATGAAATCAAGAGATGACGGCACTAGAACTGAGTCAGGAATCTGTTTCCGGATTTAATTCCCCGAGGCGATAAGCCGTAGCGGAGATGTTCCGGGCATTCAACTCCCAGGCATACACCTGAAAGCTGAAAGACTGCAGGAGGTGATGCCTGACCTCTGGCGGAAACACATCATGAACGGGTAAGGTGCACACCAAGGCAGCCGTCACTGTGTCCGTGTCCGGAACCTTGTGGGCTTGCTGCGCGTGCTGACAGGCTCTGACTTAAGAGACTTCGGTCCAGAAGGGCACCTTGTGGCCGAAGACCGAAAGGACCGGTGAAGCTGCCGAAGCCACCGAAGCAGCGGGCAGTAGGCAGTACACAAGAAAGTTCATTGGAAACAACGGCCTGGTAAAGGACAAGGTGCCCAGGGCTTGAGCTAAAAAAGCGTGCAGCAGAGAAAGCAAGGGAAAGGTGCAGCTGCGCAGCGCAGATGCACATGCTCAGGAGACCTCGAGGCCTTACCCCTACGGCGACCTGGACATTTTCTGAACAAGGAACGTTAAGCTGCATGCTGTGGATCATTGAAGGCAGACCCTGATGCAGCCAAGTTTCCATTGAACACAAATCCGGCAAGACTGTGGAAAGGCTTGCCACGCTGTGAGCCAAAAGCGAAATATGATCTCTTGTTCCATCTGTAACAATTCCAGAAAACCTGCACTAATCACCTCAGCCAGTACGAGCTTGTAGCGCTGTTTCTACCTTTTCTCTTTCGACGCAGCTCTTCGCTGCACGCTGGAGCAGGGGCGCTGAGACTGCTGAGCTGAAGAACTTGGACTAAGAACGTGCATGACTACGGTGTAGGGTTTAGGGTTTAGTGCTACGAGTTCTTCACGCAGTGGCCTCAGAAAGCTGAGCATGTAGCAACCATCTTTGGGTGCCTCACAAGCTATTGCGTTCCTAAAGCCATTAGCTTGAAATCCTAGAATCCTCAAAAACTCTTTTCAGCCCTGAGATCAATGTACACCCAAAAACTCAACCCTAATCACTCTTTCTTAACCCCCCGCACCCTAAACCCAACGTTGGAATCCTAAAGCCCGAGCTTCTCCTTAAGCCCATCCTCACGGAATCCTCGGTGTACCGAGGCTTCAGCGCATCTTCTGGTCATGCCAGGGTTTCTCGACTAGGCAGATGTATTCCGAAACAGAACGCCAGCCTTTCCTACATAAACCCTGTATGCATATATATATATGTATGTATACATATATATATATATATAAAAATATGTGTGTATATGTCGTACTTCCCATCTCATTTCCATATGCTTTTCCATTGTAGTCTCCATGATTGGGACCCGAAACCATGGTTTCTCAAAACAGTGTTCATGGGTTCCCCTACCAGCCCCTTTTCCCTGTACTACCCCCCCTAGGTTCCCCTTAAATTAGCCTTGATTAGGTCTAATTACCCCTAACTAACCTTAATTTAGGCGGAACGTAGGGGCGTCAATGCACGAAGCTGCTGAGGCTACGGCTGTAAACTTTGCCTCAGTGGCACGGGCTTGTCTAGGGAAATACAGATATATATCTATATATGTATCTATAGAGGTTATATAAGGATTAGATAGGGCTTATATAGGGTTTATGTAGGGATTATACAAGGGTATATAGGAATTGAATAGGGTTTTATAGGGTTATGTGGGAATTATATAGGGTCATATCCGGATAGCGTGAACGAAAATGGAAGCTACTGTTCAGGGCTTAGGATGCGTGATTGATGACACCCATATGGAGAATAGCATTGAAAACGAAATGGAAACTACTACATATACTGGAGGGATATATGACCCCAATGATGGAGAATCAAACGGAAACAAAATGAAAAGTGAAGTAGAAACTGGAATTATGCAGACCCTAACTTGCAAGAGCAGCTGCCTTTCTGAAGAACGGCGGAATCATCTGTGAACTCCCGCTTCATCCACGGGTCGCAATACGTTATCCAAGCCTTAGCCAATTCCCTAAGGGTCCATGTAGCAAAGGGGTTCCCATATACCTACTTTAAGGCCCAAGTATATACCATATGGCTACATTGACCCTGTGGGATGGAATCAGCCATTCAGTCCTCTGACCTCTATAGGGGTGGTTGTCAAGATTATGGTCCCTTTTTGGGTCAATATTATAGCACGGCACCTAATGTTTAGGGTACCCCAAAAAAGGGACCATAATTTTGACAACTACCCCTAGAGAGTTGCCTGTAAAGGACCCCACATCTGATGCTCGCAGCATCATCTGTATGGCTAGGTCCTCGGTCTCCTGGCAAAAATTTAGAGTTATAATGACCTTATATATTGGGGTTATGTTGGGGTATATATTGGGGTTATATTGGGGTTATGTTGGGGTTATATTGGGGTTATATAGGGGTTATATTGGAGTTATATGGGTATATGTTGGGGTTATATTGGGATTACATATTTGAGAAGCTGAGGCAGCCAGAATTGGCGATATGCTCTGTCCTGGTCCACCTTCTCCTCTGGTGAAGCATCGATGTCAACACCTATTTGTTTCAGGCCTGCACCAGAAACACTTCCTGCTAACTCCATGCAAAACTCTCCCAGGCTATGTGCGTATGCGCCTTTCTTCACGCCAGGCCAGTTACTCTTGCTATATACCACCAAGCCTCAAGACAGCCCCAGCTTAAGTCCGGGTTAGACAGATGCCGCGCGAATTGCATAGAATCGGACACAGAAACTCCTTCGGATCGTCAGTGCCGTCGAGGGGGTCTAGCCTGCACGTCGCGGACTAGAATTCTACTCCGCATCCTTGGTCGTGTAAACTGACATGTTCATTGCCGAGCTGCCCGGTGTAATAGAAATGGAACTTCAGCTCCTCCTCACAATATAGCGAGTACCGAGCAGCTGTGTAGAACCATCTTGCTTTCGGCTCGCTTCCTGCAGCTTGATGACCTCGAGGTACTGCTCTTCCCCCAGAGCCGTGGCTCTCGAGAAAAGCTCCCGAGGCCACATGTTACTGGACAGGGGCAGGCAAAGGTCAATCACATGAACTATTGCAGGGCATGATGTCTAGAACGTGAAGAACGCCCTACAGCAAAGTCTCAAATTCTGCCTGAGGCCATGGTAGTCCATCATGTCGCCTTGGATCATGCGTTCTTGACAGACTTACGTCCGGGGATATGGCTCGAGAACCCCAACTCGTGTCCAGTCCCAATCAGCAATCACTTAAAGGCCGAGCCTCAAAACCACACCCCGCCACCTTCAATGTAGAGTCAGAAAGTTAACTAACCAGCTGTACGTCAAAGCTTTCGCAAAAGACCGGTTGCGCGGGTGGATAGCCACAGCTGGCTTCTTGCCATCTTTTCCGGTGACCTGGCGTTCGGAATGTGTGGACTGAGTCTTGCACGGGTCAGATGTACTGTAGCTGCTCCTTGCAGGCCCCCAAGCCAAGACTTGTAGCTATCTGTAGCTCTACATTGGCATCCTAGAGTTTTCATGCGCAAAAATTTCCTATTGCGCAAGCTGCTGCCTCATAGCCGGAGAGTAGTGGTAAGACAAATTGCAGTGAGAGCAGCCATCACAGCTTTTTTTGCAGTTAGCCTCCTCCCAATCTTCTATCGGGCCGCCACTCCAGACTTTGGCATCCTGCAACAAGATAACCATAAACGCTTCAAGCCTCGACCCTTACTAGTATTACTACTATTCCAATCATTACCATTATTACTGTCATTACTATTACTATTTTGTCAACTTAACAAGGTGCAGGACTGCAGGACCTTCCAACTGGTCATGTCGAATTCGAAATCCACCATGGTTCTTCGGGCTGCTGACCTCGGCTCTGCAGCTGCATCGAAATGTTGACGCTTGGGTTGTTCTCAAAAATGTGGGCCCCTTGGGGTTGAAGCTAGGGGTACCAAAATGGGAACCTAGTTTTGGGAACTACCCACTTGATTAGATTAAGGGTCAACCCAATAAATGGTGCCGGCCAGAACGCATCACATGTTGCTTCAGCGGGGCTTCAACGGGTTGTAAGCTTGCCCGGTATGCTGAGTCCTCTACCCTCGCGGAGTTGAGCGCTCACTTTGATATGGCTTGAACCAACACTGCTGCAC
The DNA here is from genome assembly GCA_905231905.1 of Symbiodinium pilosum. Lineage (NCBI taxonomy): Eukaryota > Dinophyceae > Suessiales > Symbiodiniaceae > Symbiodinium > Symbiodinium pilosum. Next base: position 129 of record CAJNIZ010011910.1, on the reverse strand, counting down.
TTGAATTATTCTCAGATGTATCCCTTTTGGCTTGACACATGCTCATGGAGGTCTGCGCAAGGAGACAATCTCCTACCGCACTACAAGCCTAGTTGCAGACCTGCTGAACTAGGTGCACATGGTGGAGGC
>CAJNIZ010011908.1:0-10462 GCA_905231905.1 Symbiodinium pilosum | reverse complement strand
AGCACGCTTGCAGGGCCCTGCTTCAGGGTGCCAAAATCAGCCGAAAACCAGCTACGTTCGAAGGTACCTCCAGAGTATTCTCTTTCTTGAGATCTCAGGTCTCTTGGCTCCGACCTTGTGGGAGCCACTGGGTTGCTGTTAAGGAACTTTAATTCAGCTACTAGAATAAGGGAACCCTAGGGTTTAGGGTACTTGGGGATTAGGATTTAGGGTGTAGGGTCCTTTACTATATACCCACATTATGGTCACTTAAACCTAAACCCTGTAGACCCATGCTATGGTAACTTAATCTGGGTTCCCAAGCAGCAACCCAGTCTATGGAGTCACTTCGAAAGCTTCATCCTGGACCGGAACATGCATTTCGTTTGTCTCCAATATCGTGTCACTTACTGCGCTTAAGGAGTAAAGGGTTTAGGGTATGAGGTTCAGGGGGTCGGAGATCAACTCCGAATAATCCCAATACATACGCCCCTAAACCCTAAGCCCCTTAACCCCTACTATGGTGCTTGTATTCACTTCCCCCTTCGCCTAAGCACCAGTAAGGCGACCGCTCACCCGCAGCCGGCAGGTGTCCTTTGTGGCTCTCTGGGGCGGTCGGCAGGTGCACGTGCAAATTCTTGAGGATTGGTAAGGTAGAGGCCTCAAAGAATGCCAACATTCTTCGCTATCAACCTTCTGTCAAGATACTACAACATAACTTGCAATCGAATTTAAGTTAAAGTTGCACCTGCATTAGATAATTTCGTTTGGACCTCAGAGGGGCTGCCACCTGAAGACATGGGGCTTCCACGTGGCAAGTTCACCCCTACACCCTAAGCCATAAACCCCAAACCCTAGCGGAAAGGTGACATACTTTGTGTCGCATTCTTGGGGTACCAGCTTTGCTCATTTCGTGCGCTCCATCCACTGTCACGCTCTCTCCAGGGAGGGGGAGAGCTGGGTAGCTTGGAAGAGAATTTAGAAACTACTAGATGAAAAAGAGAACGGCAGCTACGATATGTTTGGGTGTGATGTAGAGCCTGCTATATGGATCCATTCTTCCATGATCAGTAAGGTAGATACGAGCTATTGGGTCTGTTCCTTCGCGAACAACCAGTGGGACATCGCGGGTGAGCCCCTTTGAAGGCAAGTAGAGCAAGCTCCCTAAACCCTAAACCCCTGAACCCTAAACCCCTAAACCCAAAACCCTAAACCCCTAAACCCTAAACCCCTCAACCCTAAACCTCTAAACCCTTAACCCTACCCTAAACCCTAAAGAGAACCGTCATGGACTGTTTATAGGTTTCCCTACCATATGAACAGGACCCCTCTCTAAGCTGTCACTAAGTTGTCTGACATTGGGGGGTTCCCAGAAGGGGAACCCCAAAACAAACCTCAAACTACTGCAAGCCTTATTTTAGGGAATTCGGGAACCCCCCCCCCTCCCCCCCCAAAAAAAAAGAAGGACACATCATTCTCGGAAACCCCAACTGCCCAAATCATCTTAAACCGCTATACAATCCCAGTTTCCATTCACCTTGTATTTTTTGAATTTGATTTTCCTTTCTACCAGGGTTTATGTCTTCCTCCATGCGATCTCGAGGTTGGGGGGCACCATTATGGAAAGCGCGTTCGCAAGAACCTTGAAGAGCCCAATCAAAGGCCGGGTTGCTGTTAAGGTGCTTAAGGTATGTTACCATACTATGGGTACATGGTACGCAATACGGTTTCCTTATTATGATATCCCTAAACCCTAGAACGTGAATCCTAAACCCCAATTTTAGGGCTTCTTTATTCTAATGACCCTAAACCCTGTATACCCCATATACCCTTATTACAGTGACTTAATCTAAGTTCCCCTAGAAGCAGCCCACAAAGGAGTTGCCATGGTCTTGGATCATGAAGTGCAGCCGCTTACACGAGCCTCGCTTTGGGGGAGATTTAGGGTTTAGGGGTCTAGGGGTTTAGGTTTAGGGGTTTGTGGTTAAGGGTTTAGGGGTTAAGGGTTTAGGGCTTTAGGGGGTTTAGGGTTCAGGGTTTTAGGGTTTTAGGGTTTAGGGGTTCAGGGGTTTCAGCGTTTAGGGTTCAGGGGTTGGGGTTCGAGGCCCAAGCATGCTAAGAGTAAAAGCAAGAGCCACACGAATGGCAGCAGTACTGGTGATAGTAACAGTATGAGAAACGGTATCAGTAAGAGTAAGGGTAAGAGTAAAAAGAATATGAGGAAGAGTAAGGGTAAAAGTAACATGGTAAAAGTAGTCGTAATAGTGAAAGTAACCGTAAGGGTAAGAGTAATAGGAGCTTGTTGGGAGGTACCAGAGGGGGATGCTTTTCTTCAGGGTGTTAACGAGCTTGATGTCTTCCCTGGCAGGGGGACGCTACCTTTGGGGTGTACAGGTAGCTGAGGACTTCTTTTACGGGGCAGCAGAAGTTTTAGTCAGGAGCCCTAAACTCTAATCCTCAAACCCTAAGGAATAATGGAAAAGAAACTGGAAACCATTATAGTATATTGGTATTATATAGGAGTAATGGAAAAGAAAATGGAAACTATTATAGTTTATTGTAAACCTTTCTCCAAGTTGTCCCAGGAGTGTGGTGCTTGTTCGAATTTCTCCTCTCCAAGCAGCTTCAGCTGGAGCTTTTGTTCACCACAGACCTCGGAGTGGTTGGAGATGATGGATGCACCTCCTTCGATATTGCGCTGGAACTCGGCAACAAGATCGAATCCCTGCAAGTCGCGAACTGCCTCGCCTCCAGTGAGCTAGATAAGGCTCGGATCTCTGAATTCATTGTATGTACCCCATTGTAGTAGCTTCCATGTTTGTTTACGATTATCTCTATAAAGCCCCTATATAGCCACATAACCCTAGAATCCCTGGAAGGCTCGGATCTTTGAATTCATTGTAGAATCCCTGGGAAGCTTGGAGAGCATGGACAATCAAATCAGGAGTCTGATGGGCCAGATGCTCAAGAAGAACCTGGTAAATGTAGGCCTTGCCACTAACAGTCTCTTGCATAGGCTGGGCCAAAGTTGAGTGGCCTACAAGTGCCCTTGTGGCATGTTTCAAATGTGTTAAGGAGCTGTTTGCATGCATTTTTTGTACCTGAGCACGCACAAAGTCGTGGCTCAGAAGATATTGCATGCTAAGACTTATATAAAGCGTCAGGAAACAGGTATCTGCTTCGAAGTTCATGTAATTGGACATGGCAAGTTAGATTCTTGTCCCACAGTGCCAGTGAAATACACGACAAAGCGGTGCTAAATGTCCATAAATAACAGGGATGTGATTCAGGTCTTTGCAGAAAGTGGTGGAGTGATGCTGGAACTGTTACTCAGACAAAGCTGGGGTTCCTCAAGAACTTGACTTCTGTTTCAGTTTTGATGAAGCTGAAAAGAATCACACTAGATTCAGTCCTCGCTGGGGACTCTTGGTTTGTGATCATAACTTCAATGGTTGCTCATGTTGATTATGTTGAAAAAAAGTATGTGTGTGTGTTCTGTGGAGGTGACTGCAAGTCTGGCTCCAAGTCCTTGCACGAAAGATCGTTTTAGTGCCAGCTTGTTGCTAACCTGTGTCATTCGTGATGACATGTCAGAAACATTGCGGCGCTAAGGCTGTTTACCGGCATTTGAAAGATTGTCGCAAGTGGGGTGGTGGTCGCCTTCTGCGCAACACTTTCGGCTCTGCATGGGACATGCGTTAATCCAGGTCGTAGGCATGTACTGATTGATATGGCTGGTCCAGCGCTGTATGCCAAAGCCTGAGATACGTGGACTCTGGCTATGTGGGGTTAGCACAAATAGGGTTCCGCAAAATGGTAGTTTCCTGAGTAGGGGGACCCCAATATAGATCCCAATAAACTATAGTCCTTATGATAGGGACCCCCCCAAAAGGTACTACTAGTTTTGGGAAACCCCCCATATACACCATAGAATATCATGGTCCCTGCCATAAGGAGTCCTGAAAAGGCATCCCCCCCTGACCCTAAACTCTAAATCCTAAACCCCAAATCCTAAGCATGAAGCCCTGACCCACTCCTAAACCCTGAAACCCTAAATGGGGGTCTTTGGCTTGTTCATGCTAATGCAGGCTGGCTAGTCTGCTGCAGCAAAGACAGTAACATCGACCTATGAGCCTTCATAATCGCTTCATACCAAGGTTTAATTGGGTTTTCAGGGTGTAAGGTTTAGGGTTTTTAGTGTTTTTAGGGTTTTAAGGTTTTAGTGTTTAGGGTTTAGGGTTTTCAGGGCTTATGGTTTCGGGTTTTGGGTTTAGACGGGGTGTGTAGTGGAATGTAAGAGCAAATGGACACTACAGTATGATTCAAGGTTAAAGGTTTAGGGCTGATATTGAACACTCCCCCGCCCCTTATATCAAATACTCCCCAATAATAGACTTTATATTTTGCAGGACATGTCTAGTATGAAAGGATGAATAGGATGACTTGCAAAAAGAGGTGAGTGCTTGATAGGCTTATCAGCTTGGTTGAATGGCTTCAGGTGGGGAAGGACTTTGGCAACTGACAGGCCCAACATACTCTCCATGCATGGATGGGCTCATGGTGGTTTCAGATCAGCTGTGAGCCTCACCCATTTGATGTTTCTGGTTTTCAGTTTCCATGTGGTGTTTTCTAGGTTTGCATGTGCGGGTTACGAGTTACGATGGCTGGGGCACTAAGCACCGCACTTTCAAGCCATCCATTTTCAGCAGCATCACTGAACGCGCTTGAGTCCTGTAAAAAACCTCGGAACCCTGAACCTCAAACCCTCGTTCCTGAACTGCAAACTCTGAACCCTTACCCCTGAAAGATACAGTAGTGTTCAATTTTTCCCATTCCCCCAACACCCTGAACGTACATATCTCTGTAAGCACACCCTCGCGCTTGTTCGTCACGAGGATGGCTTCTCGATCTCACGGAAATTCTATGCTGAAGGCAGACCTCGGACGTCCTTGGATTCCCCAAAAGGGGTTTAGGGGGTAGGGGTTCGATTTTAGATGATTCGAGCGTTTAGGGTTTAGGATCCCCAAAATGGACTCCCCCTAATAATTCCCTGGGTTCCCCAACTTAGTAATTTCGCCTTTTTAGCGGTTCCATTGTTGGAATTGGATTGAGAGATGGGAGTTCAGGTTGCGTGATTCAGGGCTTAGGGGTTGGAGTTAGGGATTTGTGGCTGAAGGCGCAAAAAGGTCCGGTGTTTCAGGCTGCCGGGATTTGAATTTTGCGTATTGAGGTTTAGCAGGATTGGGTTTAGCAGGATTGGACAGACCCTAAACCCCAAACCCTACACCCTAAACCCTAACAGGGTTTCCAGTTTCTGGGTTCAAGCTGGCATACCAGGCAAAGAGAATTACACTGCAGGACTTTCGGGGGATTGGACACGGAGTGACTCGTTTGGGGCTGGTTTACGCATGGCAAACAAACAGTTTTATGTTGCTTCTTTACAAAACCTTTCGCTCTTTCCTTTCAAGGGCACTCTGTAAGAAGCTGATTACCTTTCATGGTTCAAGGGATCCATTCTCTGAGAAATAGCTAGACACCGAATTCCAGAAAGTTCCTAAACCCTAAACCCTAAACCCTACAGCCTTTTGCATCCCCAGGATCTGGAGGGTTTAGGGTTTATAACCAGGCTATTCCAAATAATTTGACTCAAGTCCGGTTCATGGTTTGGATGTTGACATGCTGACCCACTGGGCTTCCGGTGGGTATCCAGCAGCTGCACCCAAAACCCTAGACCCGAAACCCTCTATTCACTTTGCAACTTCACCCTTGGCAGTTCGAGTTGAGATTGCAAGAAGCTATTTTGCTGACCGTACTCAAGCATGACTTCACAATCAATTTTGCTCCCTAAGCCCTAAACCCAAACCCCAAACTTTTTGAAAACTCTGTATGCCAGGTGGTCCTTTGATGTCAGCAGATGCTGCAGCCGGAGGTGGTATGTCAAAATCGTAGCGAGTGTCTAGTACATACGGGCTTCCAAAAAACTGGGACGCTGTTTAGATGCTAGTAGTGTCGGAGGCTCATTATAGGCACCTCCAAAAGGGACTCTAATTCTTGGAGGTCTACATATGGATGCTAAGTCATGCCCATGAAATCCGCCGTCAACTATATAGCTTCACACCATGTTGGGTTTGATATGCCCTTGGAAGTAAGCTTGTACCATGCTCCCGCCGCCTGTCCATGAGCAATGGCACGTTTTGTGAGTTACAGGTTACGAGCATATTGTAATCAAAAGGAGTTACACAGGGTTTATGCTGGGTGAATGGAAAATGAATCTGAAAATACTATCATGGTACATTTTAGGAGGAACCCCCGCCCTATAATAGTGGTATGATAAGAATATAAGAGGACCCTAATATAATCCCTGTTATCCCTTATAGTCACTATTACTGGGTGGGGGGTCCACCTAAGGTATATTATGGTAGGGCAGGGTAAGGTACTGTTATGAAATCCTAAACCCTAAACTGTGGGTTTTGGCGTCGGCCTTCCAGGTGCTTCTGGACAAGATGGGTTTAGGTTAGGAGGACCCCCCACCCTGTAATAGTGGGGTTTAGGGTTTAGGGTTTAGGGTTGGTATATCCGGAATATAAGAGGACCCGAATATGATCCTTATTATCCTTTATAGTCCCTATTACAGGGTGGGGGTCCACCTAAGGTTTAGGGTTTAGGGTTTACAATTTTTGTGGTGTGTGGAAATAGGACCCTTGGCCTCTACCCCGAATACATGGCTAAAGAGTACTGAAAAGGGGACGGATAATTTTGAGAACAGGTAACAGTGTCGAGTGTGTAGCATACTGAGCCGAAACTCATACAGGTGAGGGCTGACTTCGTTTCATATCTGGTACAAGAGGGTTTGGGGTTTAGGGTTAAGGGTTTATGCAATATGTTTAATGGGGATATATAAGCCCAATAAGGGAAAAGGAAGCATGGAACATGAAATGGAAAGTGGGGTTAGATGGGTTTAAAGTTTAGGGGTTATATCGTGATTTATGTAAGCTACTGGAAGCTTCCACACCATTCAAGTTCGAGCTCTTTGGCCCCCAAACCCTAAACCCTAGACTCTAAACCCTTAACCCTGGATTGTGGGTAGCTGGCAGCTGGCAGTCTTACATGAGCTGTAGTGTAAACACCCTAAAGGGGGTCATATGGGGCGTTATCTAGGGGAGTATTATAGGGTTTATACAGGGGTATACTAGGAGCTTGGTCTATAGGTCACATGTTTCCAAGACGATTAATCCGTCAGCATCATGCCACATCTGACAATTGCAAGAAAAGAGTCCCTGACGCTGATTTTCAATCATGGTACTGTTGCTGCTAATAATCTTGCATGACCTGATTTCACACAGTTCCTGTAATCCTGGCAGATTGGGTCATTCAGGTTCATGCAAGACTTTGATATCAACGTCACCTTGTCCTTGTCCCAGATGATGTGTCACCACCTGGCCCGACAGCTTCCCTCCCTAAACTCTAAACCCTAAACCTAAAACACGAAACTCAAAGCCCTTCTAGCCGTGGTAGCGTCGGCTCGGTTCCGAAGTGACTTCAATCAAGGGCTTTGAAAAAGAACCCCAAAATAGGAAACCCCAGGAATATGGTAGGCATCTGCTAGCAATATACTTACCAGGGTCCTATTCCTTTCGTATTCCTGCTACATTCCTGGGGTTCCCTGTTTTGGGGTCCCTCCTTTATTCAAGTTTTCAGAAGGTTGTACGTTTGTAGGGATTAGGTTTCAGGGTTTTTAGGGACTAAATTTGGGTGTCTAAAGTCTAGGTTCGTCCCTAAGAATGGTTTTGGAAGGGATTATGATCACACGGAGGTCTAGAGGGTTTAGGATAGAAGGTCGCAACAATATTCCATCATGGAGAACTAACTGGGAAAGAAAGGGAAAATGACATGGGACCATGAATAATACAGGGGTGTGTAGGGCGTTCAAGGGAGAAGGCTGAGTTTTTGCGGATATCATTTCCATATTATCCCTGTAGAGCATACCCTGCCCTTCACCTTGCTTTGGGCCCCCTATGTCATCTTCCATGTTCTTTTCCATTTGATTCTACATGATTGTCACCACCTTGGCCTCTACAACCCTAAACCCTAAACCCTAAACCCTAAACCCCAAATCTAAAGTTGAATTCCAACCCCAGAATGATAAAGTAGCTTTCATTTTCCCTTCCATTATCCTATTATGGGGTTTCCCCAAATTAGGAGTACCATTTTGGGGTCCCCATAATAAGGGTTATCATATTTTTGGGTCTATATCCGGGTCCCCTTATTCAAGGAGGCTACCCTACATATCCCTACATCAAGAGAGTAGGGCCCGCAATGCTCCCCAATGCTAGAGTTCCTGTCCGCTCTACCTGCATAGGGTTTAGAGTTTAGGGTTTAGGTTATTGTTTCAGTTCCAGGCCCTAAACTCTAATTCGGGGACATGGCCTTCCCAATCTTCCCCTGGAACCCTCAGCCGTGAACTCCAAACCCCCAACACCGAGAGCGCTAAGGCCTAGAACACGGCCGAAATCTTAAATTCTACACCCTTAAAGCCTTAAACCCTAAACCCATCAGCAGTTTCCCAAAATATGGGACCCCAAAATATGGATTCCAAATACTATAATCCTTATTATGGGGACCCCCCCAAAAGATATCCCTAATTTTAGGAAACCCTAAGCACTAAACCGTAAACCTTATACCCCAAACCCTATACCTTTATACATGCCTATAGAACCCCCATATCCCCCTTAAAGGGTACCCCTGATTTTGGGAAACCCCGTTTCATAACATTGTTCCCTAAACCCAAAACCCTAAGCCACGTCTGCAACAGGTCATCCAACGGCATCTCTGCCCTTGTCCGCCACCAAGCGGCCCCCTGGGTATACAGGCCGAGGGCTTCGTTTTGGGGTTTAGGGTTTACTGTTTAGGGTTTAGGGTTCAGGATCTAGGGTTTAGGGTTAATCCGTCGCCACTCAAAATACAGCCAGTCTTGGGAATGTTGGTTTTTGGGGCTTAGGGACTAGGGTATTTGGAAACCAGGGATTTCGGGTTTGGGGTTGAGCGCTGACAATGAAGGACTCCCCCTGTAAAAACACATACTCCAAATGTATTGGATACTGCCCCCACTCAGTAACAGTTGGATAATATTTTTCATATGGCTATATATCGCCCTTCCTAGGACCCCTAGTATAAACTGGTACTGGGTGTGGGCAGTAGCCAACAAATATAGTACCATTTTTATCCTCGGGCCTGGGGTGAATGTTACCTGGTTTCGGGTTTAGGTGCTTGGGTTTCATCAGGGTACAGGGTTTAGGGGTTTAGCCTTTAGGGTCGGGGTATGTTTGGTTACGGGGAGAGAGGAGTCACTCTACAGAGCCGCATATGGCTTCCCACAAGGGCGTATATTGCATTTGGTGGCTTAGAGGTGGACCCTAGTTTTGGAAGCTGGTTTAGGGTTTAGGGTTTATATTGGTTGCAGATTATGCAAGAACTCTCTGGCCGTTCTGGAGTTACAAAAGGAATCTGCACAGATATCGTTTACCTTGAAGGTTCATCGAGTTGGACGGTTCTTAACAGTGGGGCTTTGAGTACCTTAACTTAGGCGGTAACACTCCGTATCCTTCAAGTAATGTTGCGCGTCGAATGCGACTATGTTGGAGACCATTGGATGTGGCAACCCCCCAAATCATAAGCCTTAAGTCTTGAGTACAAAGCGCCAGCCTCAAGACTCTGACGCCTAAACCCCCAAATCCAAACCCTAAACCCTAAACCCTCAGCCTGAAGCCCTCGCGCACGAGCCCTAAACCTTAAACCCTAAGCCCTAAACCCTAAGCCCTAAACCCTAAACCCTAAACTCTAAGGCCTAAACCCAAACCCTGAACCAAAAGCCCTAAACCCTAAAGCCTAAGCCCTGCAGGTGCAAGGGATGAGCAGCCGAGTAGGGACCTGAACTGGCGGCTACGGGTAGTTCTTGGGTTGGCTGATGATTTCCATGAGGTACTGGGTTTAGGGTTTAGGGTTCTTTATGTAGGTGATAGGTTCTAGGATTCAAGGTGGAGAATGGGGATATGTAGGGAGAACATTGCCGATTTTGTATGTAGGGCTAGAAAGACCTTGGGTACCGCCTGTAATAAGGATATCATGTTCTTGATTTTTACGGCCCCTGTATCGCAGGTCTAGAGCAGAAAGTGACGGCCGTACATACCGGGCATTGGCCCAAACTGTCTTACACGCATGACGAGATGTCACATGGTAGTTGCCACAGATAGGGAGCAGCCCAAATATGATCCCGAATGCACTCTAACCCTTATCATGTTGACTTGCAAACAGGGGTCCCAAATTTGAGAAAAACCTGAACTCTTTATATCCTCATGACCTATCCCATATAGTGAACCCGAATCACTCCTTATCTGCGCTGCGGGTAGCAAGGCAAACTCTGCATGTTGTTTAGATTTTGTATTTGACGAGCATCCTATGCTGGGACGTTTTTTTTTTTTTTTTT
>CAJNIZ010011907.1:0-10462 GCA_905231905.1 Symbiodinium pilosum | reverse complement strand
AGTCCCCACTCCGATTCTCTCTCCCGGCAAGGTAGGACCTGCAAGAACAAGAATTGCCTGGACCCTTCACTTTAATGGGAGTCTCCCTAGGCCCTAAGCAATACTCCGCAGGAATAGGGACACTGCACGAGGTTCCACCTGCATGTTCTTGCAATTTCATTAGGATAGTGTTCGATAGCACGTGATCACGGCTCATCTACTTGTGCGTTAAAGGTGGCCTGCGAGGCGTTAGCAGAGGCCGCAGAGCATTTTCGTGCCATGCACCCGTCTCTGAGGCACTATCTGAATGCAGCGATGACCTGGCGGAGGGTTTTTCAGGGCATGCTTCTTGCCTGAAACAGGTACTAGTGCTTAAGCTACTCTTTTCAGGACAAGCACTCTTTCACGGCACCTGGACTGCCAATCTATTGATGTAAAGTTTCGCTGCAGACAGATCGCCAGCAAATGCCCTGGGGCAGAAAATGCAAACAAGTGACTCAGAACACAGGAGTGAAGCAGGACTTGCAGCAGGTGCAACTGTACGCGAACGTCAAAAGAATCCAAGGTTCGTCACTGACGCAGCCTCCAACTTTCTCAGTCCAAATCCCACTGGAGCGGATTTGGGGTTCAGGAGGGATCGGGTCTCAACCGCATCTCACGACCTCCGACCTGGCTGCGACCGCAAGCGCAGGGAGGAGAGACAAGGAGCTGAGTGTTCCAAGCCGTAGGGCCAGGCTCCGCAGCAATGGATGCAAGATCGTGGACGGTGAAACATGCGCAAAGCAACTGCAAATCTCCCCACGGGTCCCAGGCCCCGAATGTTAGAGCTGCGCTGGCGTCGCTAGAGGCCGCTGCTATGGGGCATCGGGCTGTGCAGCTGGTTCTGATTGAGGGCAACGTTGAGGGAGGACTCATCCTATGCCTGCAGACCTGAGCAGATCGCAAAAGCACCTACGCAGGTACAGCATGGCATTTAATTACATCAATTTTGGCATAGGCCCTTGCCTTGATAGCTTGATTTCTTGAGCGTCCTTCTCCACTCGCATCACAACTGTCACAATCACAACTGAACTGCTGAAGATGCAGAAGAGTCCTCATCTTCAGATCCCTGCAGCTGGCCGGCAGCATGCAGTTCGGCCTCGACCCTCAAAGGCCTCTCCTTCAGGGCACGGCTACGCTCATCATTTGTGCAGTTGGTGCGGCTGACACAGCCCTGCAGGCAGGCTCTCCCCGCAATCTTCACATCCCCCCAAAATTTGAAACTGACCGTGTCATCAAGCGACGCTCGCAGCATTCGTGGTGCTAGGACTGCAGGATGCACCGTCATGGCCAGCCGCACTGCCAAAAACGAATGCCTTGTGCCACTCTCAGCAGCTCCAGCTCCAAAAGAAAAAGCCGCAGTCCCTCCTTCTTAAAAATCGCAACGTGCAGAGACAACAGGCGCGGTGCCAAAACAGGCGACAAACCAGGCCCTGCGATGCGGTGTGACTGGATATGCGGCAGGGCAGTCCAAGCGCTAAAGAAATTGAAGAACACATGCCCCTCCCGCAGTTCATGGCACAAGGCAGGCCACATTCTCCGTGGTTTGCCCATCGTGCGGGTCTCAGGCATGCTAGGCTCTTGGTACAACATTCTGCTTCGCGTGTGGGTTGCAATTGTTGTGGGAGTGAGAATCAGCACACGTGTGAGGTCCATGTCGCTATCTCAGCCTACGAAAAACATCAAGGCCCCAATGGCCACGCTCAACTCAACCCGCGTTCGCGTGGTTGGGGCAATTCCTTGAAGACCTTCAACTAAAGCAGTGGGCTGTATATCCATTGAACAACTCCACACTGCGATGACCCCCGCCCACACGGAAACGGGCTCACAGGACCCCGCGCCGGCTGCATGAGAGCTGGGCTGGCCGTGCTAAACAACTGCACCTGCAAATCCCGGCAGTGCAAGCAAGCTCAGGTTAGTCTGAGCGGTCACCGAGTTGCGGCAGTGCCCTAACCTCCTCTTTCCAACACACAGAGCCATGACTATGCAGCAGTCCCGTAGATCAAGATGCAGCAAGCATCACGGACGTGGGCATGGAGGCTAGGTCGTGTTAGCAGGAGCGGCTAGGGTTTTCAACAAGCACTTACAGGAGATGTTTCGAAGAAGCCAGTGAGGCGAAGGCAAAGGCCATGGGTCAGACGCTTATGGCCTTAGGAGGCCCGACTTCCTCGAAGTTTGCCAAATGGTTACAAGTTCCAATCGACTTCAAGTCCTGCAAGCTCGAGTCAGACATTCCCCGAAAACCACATTCGAGTGAAATGCCCATCGGTCTCTGAGTTGGGACTGGCGCCCGTGGCAATGGAGAGGTCCGGCGTGCTGGTGGTACCGCTGTCAAGCATGTGGCATGCCTTCCGGTGCAGTGCTTCCGCCTGGACATGGAATCAGGTTGACATCCCTGCATCTTGGGGAGCTTTCGCAATCACTCTGGACAACCCTATAGATTGCAACATAGCGCTGAAGCTCCTGCGCATCATATCAGTGGGAACGGCAGCGAGGCTAATCGGATGCCGACACGTCATTGGACTACGCCATTGCACGGTGGGAGAAAACAGTAGACCAAAACTGGCGGTCGAATGCCAATATGTTGTCTTTGTGCCTCCAGGTGCGTGCAAGAGACGTACGTCGCAAGAAAACTGGAGCAGAGCAGCATGTGGTGCGGCCCATGAGATCTTGATGCCTGGACATTTCTCTGCATGCCCAGCTTGCTCCTCAATCTTGGCCTGTCTCCTCAAGACGCAAAGGCTTGGCAACTCTAGTGAAGTTTTAGTCAGGTGTTGCGGCAACTCTGCTGATGTGTCGGCACGTATCGCGAAGGAGCAGGCGTGGATGAGCCATGGTGAAGGGCCAGCACCTGGAAGTGTGCGCGGCCAGAGTCCAGGCTTTGGGTGTGCTCAGGAGGGGGCTTCTCGTGTCCAGACTTCCAAACGCTAGCCCGAGAGAAAAGCCCCAAGACGCGCAAAGATCTTGCAAGGTTTTGTTCGTGCCAGTGTGGGATCGTTACTGGCGAAGCCAGCAAGAATTGGCGAAGAAGCAGCCTTTGGCTTCGCCAGCAGGATCGTGATGCTTTGACCGCGCTTCTTGCCAATACACAGGGAGCCTCACCCCCAGTCGGGATAATGACAGGGCGCAGCTTTGCTGGCAGTCTGCAGCCACCGAAGGCTAGGAACACACAGCAGACATTCACAAGTGAAAACTCCTAGCACGGAATGCCTTCAGACGACCAGCAACTAACGTTGTAGACGAACAGCAAGTGGCGCAGCAAGCAACTGTCCCTGGCGAGCCTTGAGCACACGAAGCTCCACGTGGCAAGAACAGCGACTGGCACAGCCGGTCACAAATGAAGGTGCCGGAGTTTGCATTCTTGAAGGGCTCCTATGACAATGTGGCGGCTTGGTGCACATGTGTCGACTGCCTGTAGCAAGGTGTCAACTCAGTAGAAGCACGCGCAGTCGATCTCCAAAGGGCCTGCTGCCTAGTGCACACATGTCCATGTGCATGTGCATGACCCTAAAAGGCTACAGCCAATGGCCATGAGTCAACAACATGCAGACAATGCAAGATCGTTGAATCCATTGCTCCCAGGAACAACTCAGTGCGAAGGTCTGCTTTTGGTTAGTCTCCGCTAGGCTCGAGGGTGTGAAGAAACACCTGCAGCGTGGCTGAATGCTCGGCGCCCAGAAGCAGGTGTCTTGAGCTAAGTTGTAAGGTGCATCGCCATCCGATGCACAAATGGGGAGCCTCATCCCTAGTGGGAACAATCACAGGGCGCACTTTGCCGAAGGGAATGCCTGCATGCCCGCTTGCAGGAATCGAAAAGGGTGTAAAGCAGGGCTATCGACAGTTGGTGTGGCCTGTATTCTGCAGGTCGACTGGGGTCATGAGTTTGCTGGTACCTTGGACCCTTGGTGAGCTGTTGGACGCTGCTAGGACGCGTTGGCCGGCAGAGATCGTGCAAAAGGTCTTCTCAGACAACAGCTGGCGACATGCCATGGTTGGCTTCAGAAGGCAGACGTAGTGCTTCAGGGCGGGCTGCTCAGGAAAAGGAGCGCGCCCCTTGCAGCCTTGCCAAGGACTTGCCATCTTGAATCTGCTGGTCAGGCAGCAGACTCAAGGCCCAGGCGAGAATTCAACAAATTTAAACGTAGTGAGCGCATGGCCGCGTGGCCCGGCTTTCCGTACAAGAGTAGAGCGCCAACGAGAATGGGGCCAGAGTAATGTGTCGTGCAGCCATTGGCTTCCTTGGCAGCATTCCAGACGCGGTGCCACTTGGCAGCTGCGCTTGTGTCACGTGTAGAACAAGCTGCACACGAGCACCTCTCATATCCAATAGACATCTGCTCCAACGTAAATTCTCGCATGTGCGGGACCAGTGAGAGCTTCTGACTTCATCCAAGGATAATCACACAGTCATCGCCTCAGACATCATTGGTCACGCTTGGGAGTCAGGAGTCCGGTCCCCGCCGGCCAGCAAAATGAAGCCGGTGGTTCGACTTCCAGGTGAAAAACTTGTATGGGCAACGGTTGCGGGTGCGGAAGAAAGGTTTTCGCAGTTCTCTGTGACTTCAAAGCTTGGGCCTGGAACGAGCAATGTAACGGGCTTTGCATTCAGTCTAAACCAAGAACTACAGTTTCAGGAGGACATTCGGCGGACGCCTGTTTGGAAGTTGAGGCCAGGCTCTTGGATATTCTGAATTCTGTTCTTGAGCCTTGTCAGCGGGTTTCAGCATTAGGCTTGGACAGCAAAAGACATTGTTCCGCATTTCCACAGTGGAAGGGGAAGGCATCCACTTTGTCATGCCCAAGGATTTCCAACTTGACCCCGTCGAATGGCGCTACAAATACTGAATGAGAGCGCCCGCAATTGGCGCAGGCAGCCACTCAGGGGGAACGATCACACTGCGGGGTTTGCCGCCACCATGCTGGCAGCCGCCAGCTACTGTACTAAGGCTTTGCGCAGCTGACATTCTCGCGTGCCCGGTATAGAATGGTGTCATATGGGCAGCACCAAATGTTTTACACAAGCCCCGCAGCGCCTCAGTTTGCATCAACCTTGCAGGCTATCGCAACCGCTGAGCTCATCTGTGCTGTGACGGCTTCCAGGCAAGTGTGAAGGCATGCTCGTTTGATCTCCACAGGGCTTTGATCGGCGCCTTGAATCAAGTGTTGAACCTGCCCCACTCAAGAGGGGTAGGGCAGTGGGGGGTCCCCGAGAAATCTGGCCAGGCTCATGTCCTGCAAAGCATATGTGCAGGGGGTGTTGGACCACTCCTACGAATCCGTAGATGCATTTGGTATTACAGGAGATAGAATTAAATGCAATACTCCAAACGTCATGTTACGGGGCTCATTTCTTGACCGCACCCCACACTCATAGAAATATACCTGGGAGAGTAGGAAAACGAGCAGGGCGGAGGGTGACTGCGCCCCTAGCAGGACCCATTATTGAGGGGGCAGTATGCCCTGACGTGAATCGTGAGCTGGAAGTTTTTTTGGAACGTTGACGGATTGCCTTTCCTCCAGCGGGTGCAATGAAAGTGCGCAGCCTTCCGAAGCAAGGGCCAGTATCTTGGCAGCCCTCATCAGCTGCCATGTGGAGGTTAGGAATATTCCCAAACATCCTCATATTCCGTAAGACGCCTTTATGCGAACAGTATGAGAAATCATACCCAGATTAGCGGCAAGTGTCTGAGGCTGTGGCTTCACCAGCCTTGAATTTAGATCCTGACGTCAACGCGCGTTAGCTCCTTCACCGTGAAACCTCAGCTTGCGTTCAGCATGGGCAGCGGGACCCTGCGCAAGTGCTATGCTTGCTATGCTTGGCGTCTTCCAAGCCATTCACTGGCAATCTCTACTGAAGATTTTTCAAAAACTTTCCAAGGGTCTGCGTTCGCCGTTGCGCCCTGCGAAGGGCCTGTGTCGAACATGAGGCAAGTTACTGGGATGTGCAATGCTCTTGGGCGGTGGAATTGAACATCCAGGTTCGTAGAGCCTTGTCGCGTCTGGAGCAAACTCAGGCCGACCTCGCAGGAACGCCCGCTATCCGCTTCACGAGACGCCAGAACTTGGACGCCACGGCAAGTCGAAATCGAAAATTTAGGACCCGAATGCCCCTGTGCTGTGGCGACTTAGTGCACATGCGCTAACTGCCTGAAACCAACTCCCAACTCAGTATGAAGGCGCGCGCGTTTGATATTGACTTGTCTTCCTGCTTTTGGCTGTGTGCGTGCTTGTTCTCGCTCAGCTTTGCTTTCTGGAGAACTCTTGCGGTAAAGGGCAAAGAGCTCGGCAGGCTATCCAGTCTAATTGTAACAGAGATTGGGGCAAGGCTTTACAAAGCCTCCCAATGCTTGCAGCGCTGTACACTCAATGTGTGCACTTTTCTACCTTCGCTCATGAGGAAATTCCAGATTCTGCTATGCTGTAAGATAATGTCGTAGAAACAGCAGGGCCCTGAGGACAGCGTCCAAGTTAACATCACCAGAGGTCCAAGCATGATCCCAGTGAAACGGCTCTGCTTCGGACTTCCCTTTGTTCGCAGCTGGTGCACGCATTGCTTGCGCACATCTCATTGTCTTGGTCGTCCGGATTCAGGATATGTGCAGAGGTACCAGAACCCATGTGAAGGTCCCCAGTCGGGTTGCTTTACATGTTTATCAATGACCCGGAAGGCCTCCCCTCTAGAAGGACGACTCAAAGGGTGCGGCAGGACACCGGCAACTGTTCAGGTGCGCCAAGACTAAGACATGGCGCACACCAACTTACGACATGATGAGATGGGACCCCACGTGGTTCCTGACAGCGAGGGCGGAGTCGTTCGCCGCGATTGTAGGAATCTGTCCCGCAGAACGGACGCTTTCATAGGCCTCGGCAAGAACGAAGAACGCTACTGCGCCCAGCTTAAGAGGCTCCTACTGTCTTTTGTCTACTAGCCAGGCAGGACGGCGTAGGCGTCAGAGGAAATGAGAGCATGCCTAGCCTTCTTTCGGCCACCTGTGTGCGAACCATGATGGGGATGGCATTACACGTGACAATGCACTTGGAGGTATCGTTTTCGGGGAAAGTACCTTCCGTCAGAGCTCTGGATCTATGCAAAGCACCAAGTACCCAAACAACATGCATTGCCAGCTTGCATTAACACTGTGTGCAGTAGCCGGAGACGTTGAAGTAGAACTGGCTCAGTAGGCCTGCGAAGTGCTTTTCCCTGAATGGCCGACAAATGGAGAGGAGCAGACTTGCAGTCTGACCTAGAAAGAACCGTCAACCTTCAAATTCGTGCTGGAGTCCTGTGGTGGGCCTGCTGAATGCTCGTTCGTGGAAATCGAGCACTCTCAGTCTTTTCTGCAAACCCGCAAGAGGGTTCCGCAGAATGTTACACGTCGACGTACAGAAATGACCTTTTCCAATCCTTACCCAAGAGCCCTAGGTCCGTAGGTGCCTCTGTCTGAGTATCGGTTGGGTCGCCGCAAGACGCCTGAACAAAATCATCTGATTTTTGATCGCAGCAGTAGTCATATATTGGTAGCATTCGTGATTCCACATGGCCACCCATTTTCACCGATGGTTGCCAGATACCCAAGCTTAGGTTTCAACACTTGAAGAGAAGCGGCATCAGCCCCTGATCAACCTACACTGCAAGGCACGCAGCTCAAGGTAGCGGCGCAATAGCCCGCGCATCAGCACCAGTCACATCACGTGCACAGCACCAGTGCAGCATGAAGAGCGGCAGCCTGCTGCAGGCGAACCAAATGACTTCCACCACTTCGCTTTTGCACAGGGGTTGTCCCTCTGCAGCTCGATCTCACAAACCTCCTGGTCCCACTTCTCAGACTCCGCACACGGGTCCCCACCCACTGAGGGTGAAATCCCAAATGGTCGCGCGGAAGGGCAAGTTTTACGGAAGACCTGTGACGGCAGATTGCGAGCCCAGCATACACGCGTCGGCAGCGTGGACAGCCTGGCTTGAGACCAGCACTCCTGTTCGGTGGCGGTACACCGAAGAGTTGTCGGATGCAGTCAGGAACAGCGTGCGCTAGAACAACCGGGGCCTTCCCGATGTTGCGCCAGTACAGAAGCTAAGATGGAGCTAGCATAATACTCTCATACGAGTCACACTTGTGCTGCCACTGGCAACATGGTGTTGCGGGACGCTGGCACAAACGCGTGGCAGAGCGTGGCCAAGTTGGT
Source organism: Symbiodinium pilosum (assembly GCA_905231905.1). Classification (NCBI taxonomy): domain Eukaryota; class Dinophyceae; order Suessiales; family Symbiodiniaceae; genus Symbiodinium; species Symbiodinium pilosum. The sequence goes on along the minus strand of CAJNIZ010011907.1, from coordinate 2,260 downwards.
CTAGAAGTCTTGGCGGGAGGGCTGGACGGCTGCCAGCATCAATCTGACAAGCTCTCAGGCACATATGAGAGGTCCGGCTGCGGGTCAGACACAATCATGGCCATGCCTACTTCCAAGCGGCTCGTGCATTCAGCTTCGCACACAGCTTGCACGCATGCAAGTGCTAAAGTCTCCACCCTGCCCTGTCAACATGCAGGATGTCCATCAGCAGTTCCCCACTCAGCCGACCACAGCTTACATACCATGACATCATTCCGCCGATCGTGCGGTAAGTCAGGACTTGAAAGAAAGTGGCGCGCAGATGCCGAAAACAACGGCAGCTCGTTGTTCCTTCATGATGCATCGCATGTGTTGCCCAAGCTGCATCGTGACTCCAAGCAGAACTTCACGCAGCTCTCAGACGCCAGCGCATCCAGCGCAGCCCGAGGCTGTGTTGTGCGAGGAATCATCAGGATGTCATGCCCTCAGACGCAGGTGATAATGGACCAAGGCAGCTGCCCAAAAAAGAGGCGGCCATGCCGTGCGCATGTGGAGTCGCTGGAGCTCCTGCTCTAAGCTAAGTTCTTGGTCCACATTCACATGCGAACGTATACCTGGCGCCTGTCGTCACAGCTGCCGCAGGCATTCAGCCGAGATGGCTGGGAGCCTTCGGAGCGAATCTACTTTGGCCGTCACCTGACGGCCGACTGACTCGACGTGAAGGGACTAGGCCGCCAGCTTGAAAATGCTGGTCCTTCTGAAGCAACCTATCCAGCGTATGAGTGGCCGATCGATTTTGAGGTCATGGCCTTTTGCTGTTTCAGCTGCAAACGGCACCATCAAGAATCATCTGGTGAACATTCAAGCAGCTGCTCCACGGCACAGCGACTCCGAAGATTTGCTCATGTGCCAACCGTCGAGCAGATTCTTGGATTGTATCTGGGACCGCGCAGGCAGTCTTTGCAAGTCCCCACTCCGACTCTCTCTCTCTCTCCCCAACAAGGCAGTTCCAGCTGGGCCTGTAAGAAACACGCATTTCCTGGAACCTTCACTGTAATCGGAGGCTCCCTAGCCAACGCTCCGCAGGGAATAGGGATGTTGCAAAAGGTTCCATCTTCAAGTTCTTGCAAGTTCATGGAAGATAGCGCCCGATGGCACGTGATCACAGCTCATCTACTTGTGCTTTAAAGCCAGCCTGCGAGGCACCAGCGACGGCAGAGCATTTTTGTGATTTTTTGTGTCTCGCACCCCGCTGGTCTGGACATGGGGCTCGCCAGGCACCATTTACAAGCGGTGATAACCTGGGCGGGGGCATGCTTCTTGCCTAAAGGAGAATGTCATAGCTCTTAAGCTATTTTTTTCAAGACATGGGTTAATTCATGGCACCTGGAGAGCCTATCTCTTGATGCGATGTTTCGCTGCAGGCGGACCAACTGCAAATGCCCTGGGGCAGAAAGTGCAAGCGTGCGACTCCAAATAGAAGGGAAGCGGATCCACTTGTTATTAAGGGGGGAGGGGGAGGAAAATGTAGAATACATCTTTCACCTCCCCAAGATGACTCCTCCCGTTGAAGTTCCGCGAAACCCGATAACTGTAGGAAAAACCCTCCTACATTTCTGTACCCTGCCTCCATCCTACATGTTTTTTAAAGGCGGGGGGATACACGAACATCAAAAGAATCCAGGATTCGGCACCGACATGGCCTCAACGAATCCTACTGGAGCGGATTTGGGGTTCAGGATGGTTCGGGTCTCAACGAGATCTCGCATACTCCGAGCTCCCTGCGTCCGCTTGTGCGGGGGAGAGAGAGACAGCGAGGTTGAGAGGGCGGCTCGGCCAAGACTAAAATGCCATGCTCCCCACGGCTGTGGATGGAAGATCCAGCTATTTTTGAATTTGTGGCTGCAGCTGCAGTCCGCTGCAGGGAAAACACCGATTTCCCTGCTTAGAATTGCAGCAAAACACAGGAGGGAGTCAGCGAGCTGAGTGGGCCAAGCCGTTGGGCCATGCTCCCCTGCAGCTGTGGATGGAAGATCGTGGATGGCGATAAATGTGAAAGCCAAGTGCAAGAGTCCGCACAGGTCCACGGCACTGGATGTTAGAGCTTTGCTGGGGGCCGCTGCAGCTGGGCAGCGGGGTGTGCATCTGATTCTGATTGTTGTCAACGGCGAGGGAGGACTCATCCTAAGTCTGCAGACCTCAGCAGATCACAGCAGCACCTCCCCTCTTACAGCATGACACAATTTGGCGCAGGCACTTGGCTTGGCATCCAGTTGACAGC
>CAJNIZ010011906.1:0-10462 GCA_905231905.1 Symbiodinium pilosum | reverse complement strand
AGTAGTAGTAGTAGTACAGTAGTAACAGTAGTAGTAGTAGTAGTAGTAGTAGTAAGCACCACGGCTCAAAATCTGCCCCTAGCTGGGCTGCACCTAGATTGATGCAATGGATGTGGAGATGTTGCCTTCACACAGTTCTACTGATAGCAACATGCGAAAAAGGGACAAAGAGAAAGCGAAGCAGTGCGAGCAACGACACAGACAGCATGCAGCAGGGTCGAAAGCGTGAAACCAAGCATTGTGTACGGGAGGGTAGATGGCCTTGCCATCCCCTGGTGGCAGCAACGACAGCCCAAACCAACCTGGAAGATCTCGCGTTACAGCTTGGCCTGCACGGGGTCAGCATCGAAGAGGTCCGGGAACTGGGCTTATGGATTTATCTCAAAACCCATGAGGTTCGAGATCCAACAGCCTGCCGCGAGGCCAACTCAATCCTTGACACGAAGCTGGAAGCGGCAGACATGTACCAACACCTGTCGTTCTTTCGAAAACCGCTTTCAGACGATGCCCTGTCAGATATGCACAAAATGCTACATCACCTCGTGCACGCGAAAGCACATGCGAAAAGGAGAGCAGGCGAGCAACAGGATGCAGCCCCCAGCGCATGCACAACCGATCCACGAGTTAGCATTGATGACCTACTGGATTTGTATGCATTATTCCTCGAAAAATGTGCACGACACACAAGCAGAGTGGTTGAACGGCGCATGCGCTGCATACAGCTCAAACAAGACCTCCGGGAAGCCAAGGGTGCAGAAAGTTATCCACAAGTTATCTATAGAAGTTTGTGGCAAAATGAACAAGGTGCCTGGAGCCAGTTCCTCCATGAAAGGGATTTGGAAGACATGTGGTTACCTATGTAGTCCGCCAGCATGGCAACATATGATTGCTTCTGTGGTTTGTTTGCAACAGCTGCTTGACAGACACCTGCAGGGATGCCCCTCTGGCCCCTACATGGCTGCCACTGTTGCACTTGTTCACTTGCGTGTTTGGCTCCAGAGCTTGTCAACAGTGCTCCGAGCTCGGCTGACAACAGCATGTCAGGTAAGCCAGGTCCAGGAACACAATCTGAAGTCAACAGTGAGGATGTTGTGGCACGCATCGGTGATGCCATCCGCAGCTACCTCGCACAAGCCACCGAGGTCGAGAGACAACGCTGCATCGAGCAAATTGCAGACTGGTGCACTGATAGAGAACGGAGTAGAAGGGAAGAGCACAACTCCAGGATTGCCAGGGGTGCACCGGCCTCTTCCGTTTACACTCCACTCTATGCCTGCACACCACCTCGAGCCGCATCACCGCATGACACCGCAACCGACACTATCACCAATCCCCGCTCCTATCGCGCTGAGCAAGGATACGAGACACCGCCCAGGTCCACCAAAGCCAGCACACCATTGCCGCCCAAGCGGAGACGAAAAGCACAGGGGCGAACCGAGGAACAAGGTGAGCACAGTGCACCCACCACTGCGGAAGCGGCTGACCTTGAACATAGCCTGCTTGATCGCATGGATTAATTGTAGCTGCACTCAAAGCCTGACATGGGATTCGGCCATTGCCCGGTGCCACGGCCTAAGCTCGGCTCCCAGAGTGCATTTGCAACATCAAAGGGTAGCTGCTGAATCCGACTTGCATAGTTCTACACCAGATCAGGATTGCAAGTGTGTCGCCGCAATGCAAAGCCAGCATGTTGTGATACTCACATGTTGGGAGCCTCATGGCCCCAGGGCAGGGGGTGCACTTCCAACTGGTGTCTCGCAGATTCTGTTCACCTCAACCCTGCAGCACATGTGCCCCAACACATCACATAGCACAGACCCACTGAGGATACACCTTGACCTTAAGAGTGCCTCCCCAAAATTGTCTCTCAGGTGTGCAGTCCAAGTACGTGCCCGGATGTCTCGACCTGCCCTACCGCAAGGAGCCCTCGCAGTGCTGCAAGTTGTTCTGTCTGCACAGCACGTCATGCTAGTAGGGCTTGCCGTCAATGCCAGCATAATGCAGGGCACCCTGAGGCCAAGCATGTGTGCGCAGAAGGCACGATGCCCAAGCCTAGTGAAGAGCCTGAGCCCAGAGAAGGGGAGCCGAAGGCGAGGGCACAGCAGCAGCCCAGGTCACGATTTCGCGCTGATGGCAGGCGCCACAGAACAGCTGGGGAGCTGAAAAAGAGGGCCCCCCTACGTCCAGTACTGGAAGGATGCGCAAGCCCGGAGAAGGCGGGATGATAGAGAGCAAGCCTCTTCATCTAGCCACAGGGGGCCACAGCACTTCCGCATCCACACGGACGAAGATCCATCTGACTCTCAGAACGCCAGCCAATGGCCCCTGGCGAGGCTGGTCTCCCAGGGACTGGTACGAGGAACAGTGGGGTGATGACCACCGAAGCTGGCGCAACCCCACCTCACGCTCTGCTTGGGAGTCCGGTGGAACACGGCCCAGCATGTCACTGAAGAGACTGCAGCTCGGGACGAACCCACGAACGAAATGGAACCTGCAAAAGTGGGCTGGGAGAATCTCACCTCAGACTCCTCCGAACACGGTTGGCCCAAGGGGCCCCGCCGCGATGATGACGGCTTCTCTTCGGATTCATCTGTCCATGGGCCACGTGGAAAGCCACGAACCCACATGCAGCCGACGACCAAGGTCCCGAAGTACACAAGTCAGCGAGGAGTTTGTGAGAAGACAACAAGCAGCGGATCCACCAAAGGCGGCCCCTCGGCCCCGAAGCACTCAGGTCAGCGACGAGTTCGTAAGGAGCCAACAAGCCAGGGATCCACCTCCGGTGGCCCCTCTGATGATCTTTGCAAGGACCAGATGGCGAGGCTCGATATGGTTGTGGGGCTGCTGGAGCAGCGGCTAAGGCCGGCCTCCCAACGCTGATTGGCACCTTCTACAGGTCAGGTGGCTTCACCAAGTTCCACCACACCTTTCACACCGATGACTCCACCGCTTAATTGCCAAGAGTTGGGAACTGGAACTTGGCTCTGGTAGGATCCCTCCTCTGTCCGCAACTGCGGGGAGAATACAACAATGCGGAGGCCTTCATGGAGGCCTTCACGGTATGCAACGCCAAGAAACAGCCGAGACCAGAGTGGTACAATATGTACCAAAGGCTGGTGACCTTGCTTGACCAGATGATGACCCAGGCCACCTACAACGCCGGCGGAGTTCATCCACGTGATCCGTGTTCATGAGGGAGCTGCTGCCCCTGCACCTGGAGAGGCTGGAGACGGAGGCCTGCGTCAACTACTCTGTGGTCAAGCCACAGAAGCCAGTTCACCTTCAGCCATGCAGCCGGTGCCGGAAACGCCACCCCAACACAACTAGTGCTGGAAGAGCCTGACAGTCCCTTGCTCGGCCCGTCAAGGAGGTGCCGGTGGACTGCGTAACCTCCAGTGAAGATGATGTGCAGCTGGTTGGCTTTAGGGAGCGGGCGCCTGTGAGCCCGGCCCCTTACTCATTGGCGGCCGCTCCCCCGTCAAGGCCGGGGTCATGTATGGCTGAGGTGGAGACAGGCACCTCGCACTGGACGCGAAAGTATGGCGTCCCCAAACTGATCCGGGTGACGGAGATCTCCAAAGCGCTCACGCAAGTCCTCCGCCACGCAGCTCCCAGGCTTGGCATCGAGATGCAGGAAGATGGATATGTGGACATGGGCCCTTCTGCGGGCCCCACGATTCTGGAGGCAGTGGGTAACCGAAGCTGAGGTCATCGAATCCACCACAACCAAAAGAGTTGCTTTGAAGTCCAGCCAAAGGCCGACAGCAAGGGCAGTCCGTCCGCCGCCACGCCCACATGGTCGAGGAGCTTTCATGGGAGGGTGCCATCTCAGGCTGGGACCTAGCCATATGGATCAACACTCGTGAGGCTGCGGCCGCTGGGGTCCAGTTCTACCGGTCGGCCAATTCGGTTCTCCTTACGGACGCCACTATAGATCCGGCCTTTTTTCACAGCATCCAAATTCTGCAAAGCGCAGAGGTGTTGACCGCCAATGGTGGTCCACCTAACCCGCAGCAAGTTGCACTAGCCATCTACCGTGCATCGGCAAGCGACACACGGAGCAGTGAGCAACACATGGCCCTCAGCCTGCCGAGTACAAGCCAAGCCAACACCGGGGCATGCAATAAGTCTATCCGTGTGTTTGCACTGCAGGACTCGATGCGCCGACCCCATGGACCAAGGCGAGGCCACCAAGCGCATTCTAGACTTTAGGGGTAAGGTAGGGGACAGAGGTGGAGACATCAAGGTGCATGTGCCGTCTTGCTTTGGCAGTCACGGACGCAGGTCCTCATCTCGCATGCTCAGTGGCCCTTGGGGGGCCACTTGTGCTTCCATCCGCACCACCTGCCGGATCACACCGGGCAATCCCGCGTGGAGCCACAGAGCTGGGCGCCATTCAGCCAGTAGGTTCCCGCATCAAGTCTAGATTAGCTCGAATACCCAATAAGCTTAGGAAATTAAAGAGCGCGTCAGCCAAGCGGGGTCACAGAGGCACAAGACGTCGTTCGCACAAGATTACAAGGCCGCGTTACGGCAGCTGTGTCGGTACTCTAGCCATCCGTGCTTACACGGCATGTACCAGCCCTCTTGATCACTCTACGTCACGCCTTGTCAGTATTCATGTGCTCCTCGGATTTTACCTGGTCTTGCAGCTCTGGAGCAGGCTTAATAATTGGAACGTTGCTTGGTCAGCTGCGCGATCACTCAAATGTCAGCATATCTCTCCACCACTGCATCGTTCTCGACGAAGGTCAAGGGCGCAAATCCCTTTGCCCCTACAAGATGGGCGCAGACAACCGGACTGCCCTACTTCAAGCACGGTCAGCCTTATACGACAGTACACCCGGCCCGGCCCCAAGTCCGGGGTGGGTAGAATGCTCATAACCTTACTAAAATTGATAAGGTGTCAGCTCTCCCACGGTGTGAGGGCTCACGACTGGAACAGATACGTCAAGAGATCATTCAAGAGAGCATGTCAACGAGCCATCAAACATGGCCAAGCCAGCTACAAAGGACGCACTCTTACAGTCAAGAATGCACCATAACAGCAGCCACCCCCGCCCCTCCGCAAAGGCCTCAAACCTAACCAATCTCAACGCCGCTTACAGGTGTACTGCCACAATGTGGGTGGCCTGGGCTCGGGCATGTACGACAGAAACAAGCAGGAGTCATGATCCTCATTGTCCCAGGTCGCTTGCTCAGGGCGCGCTTTCCTTTGGGAAACGACGGCTGCAAGCTCAGTGTGATCTGCGCGTACCAGCACGCATGGTATCCCAAAGACACAAGCATTCTCGCAAAAAGGGAGGAGTTGTGGTATAAAATGTCACACTGCGTTGGGGCATACCACACCGTGAAAATTTGATAGTTGGCGGAGACCTGAACGTACAACTCACCCCCCTACACCCTGATGTAGGACATGGGGCGGGAGCCCTTTCCCAGGAGCGGGCCCCGGATACCGACGCTGCTGTCCACACACTCTCTTGTAGCTCTTAACACATGGGGCACACCTGGCCAGAAGGCCCACACCTTTGTATTTGGAAAACATCAAGCACAACTCGATTATGCGCTGGTCAGACAGCGGCACTCTGACGGGAAGGCACGCTTGGCGCGCCCCGTCCAAGACTGTCCCGTGGGCGGGTGGAGGCATGGAGGCGGAATACATAAACCGGTCGCTGCCTCCCTGCCATTCCAGTGTAAAGTCTTTCACAAACCTCCCGCCCCTGCCCCCCGCATCGACGCCGACAAGATTGCGCAGCTTGCCCAGGCTACTAATCGCCACGCAGCAGGCGCTCGCGGAAAAAATTGAGCCAGTCACCACAATGCGGGTCAACTCTCTCTGCTTGTTAGCGAGGTCGCCGCCCAGCACTTTCCTAAGGTTCAAGAGCGGTCGGAATCGATAGCTCGATGGCAGCGGCCACAGGTGAAACAGGGAATCAAGGACATGTGGAAGGCGTGGAGATTGTGTCGCGGCAGCACACGCGATGTCACGCTAGGGGCCAGATTTGGCCGCTGGAAAACCTGGACGTCCTACTATCAGCTCTACAAAAAGCACAAGGAGAAACGCCGAACAACGAAGAAGACATTTATTCTCGAGCAAATGGGTATTGCCGAGCAGGCCGCCAGTAGCCACAATCAGCGCCTCTTGCACCAGGTAGTACGCTCACTCGCTCCCAAATCAAAGAGGGCAGGCCTCAGTTGCGTGATGCGGATGGGCAGATAATGACCCGCAGTGAGGAAGCCACCTGCTTTCACCAACACTTCACAGCGAAGTTCACCGCCAGCGAAGACGGAGTTGAGGCCCTTCAGTACACCGACTGCAGAGCACACCCTCATGCCCTAGACTCAGGTGTGTCCAATGATAAGCCTCAACTCTCGCCACAAGCGCTTGAGCACCATCTCAGCCACGCCCCACTGCGCAAAGCTGTTCCGCCAGACCACCCACCTAGCTCTATCTGGCGCCTCTGCTTGCAGAGAGAGTCTGCCAAGTCATCGACCACCAATGGAACGAGGCCTCCACGGCAGTCCCGCAACATTGGTCAGATGCCCATCTCGTCCTAATTCGCAAGCCGGCAAAAACGGGAAAAGAGGCAGGTCACTACCGGCCCATTGGGCTTCAGGATCAGCTAGGCAAACTTATACTTTCAAGGCACTGCTGGAGCCGCACAGAGATTCCATCTATGCCCTATCACCCAATACCCGCAATATGGGTATACGCCTGGTAGGTCACACCGTGACGCGCTGCGTCGTGTGTTCGATCACTGTGCATCCGTTCGCGCTCAGCGCCGAGCTCAACACAGCACCCTGCACGACAAGTTCGCAGGAACGACAGAACAGCATCTTGTGGGGGGCATTCAAGTCACGCTGGACCTAGCAGCCGCCTTCGATACGATGCCCAGACATCGTCTACTCGAAGGGATGCATCGGATGAAGCTGCCCCTGTCCCTCATACAAATCGTGATGAGCTGGCATATGCACGCGAACCACCACATAAATCATGACGGAACGGATCGCGTCATACATGCCACTCAAGGTGTGAGACAGGGTTGCGCGGTAGCGCCCCTCCTTTGGCTCATCTTCTCCCACCTCGTTAGCGAAAAATTAGCGGAGAAGATAGGCTACCAGGCCACCGTCGATCTGCTTAATATATTCGCTGACGACTATCACTGTTCGGGGGTCTTCCACTCTGTATGGGACACAGAGCAGATTCTCTCCCGCATCACTGTGCTGCTCAGCACGCTCAAAGAAATGGGAATGCTGCTCAGCCCCACCAAGAGTAAAGCCATCCTCAAATGTGCAGGACCTGGCGCTGAGATGCTTCGCAGGCAGTTCGTCAGGAAAATGGCTGAAGGCAGTGCGCTGCGCATCCGCAGCGCCGGTGGCTGTATAGACATCCCTCTGGTCGACTCCTTCACATATTTGGGGGCCATCGTCAGTTACGACCACTACGAGGATCGCACCCTCACCTATCGGCTCGAGGTTGGGTCCGGCAATTTTGGTAGGCTAGCCCGCATCCTCCGTGGCAGGCACGCCCTCACCAGAGGACACAAGCTGCGGATATGGCAAGCATGCGTGTATACGGCCACCGTCTACAGTCTCGACGCATGTGGCCTGACGCCACAGGGAGCTAAAAAACTCACGGGACAGCTCATGCGCCAAATTCGCCTCATTCCGCGGGATCCCGTCTATATGACAGGGAAATCCCACGAACAGGTTCTGGAGGAATGGGGATTGCTTGTCTTCAAGAGGGGACCTGTTAGCCATGCTTGGCAACGGGTAATGGCTACACTTATCGACCCACCGACCTCCTCACTTGTCGAAGTGCCCAATCAACCGAATGATGGCGTACCCTGCCCCGAATGCGGCATCTACTTTGCAAACCGCACGTCCATGCTTTGCCACATGTCCAAGCGACACAAACACCACGAAGCCAGGCCGGTCAACCAGGCGGACCGTCCGTTTGATAAGCACACTGATGCCCTCCCTCAATGTAGCCACTGTCACGCCAAACTGTACGACTTCTCCAGTCTACGCATATTAATGAACGTAGATGTAAAGTCCTGTTCCCTGTCCACCCCCAGTCACAGGCACCATCAACTCACCCTGGCTCACCTAAAGCTAGCAACCTCACACAGACGGCGCACCTGCACCTGCCCCCAACAGCTAACACATCCGACACCCCGAATGCAAAAGAAGAAACCTCTGACAGCTGTGTGAACAAGCCCAAGTTTACACCTGCCCCCCCGTGAGGCTGAGTAAAGACATGGCTGGGCAGAAGCAGCAAGTGCAGCGAGACATACCGCACCCAGGTCGGGAGCCACCCGCGTCCAAGGAGCACTTACCCTACTTTCGCAGGACCAGAGCGCAGAACCTACTGGCGATGCACTCAGAGAACGCAGCCTTCCACTTGCAGGATCGTCAATGGCTGCGACAACACTGTGCCCTGTGTTCTCAATGGATCGCTTGTCACAGCAAAGTCAAGCGACACTATAGGCTCTCGCACCAAGCTGAATTTGGCATGTGTGCTGAGGAGGCTGGCCGTTTAAGCTCCAGGTTTAATACTCCAGCGTCCCCGTGTGAGCACTGCGGCCCCACCGTCAAGGCCTACCGACAACACCCCAGTAAGTGTAGTGCGCTGGCAAATCATGTCTTTCAAGCTGAGGTCTGACAGGCCCGGCCATGGAGATGTTCGGACCTTTGGTAGAGGACCAGCTCAGCATGATGGAGTGGGCGCCGAGCAAGAGGGAAGCCAAGCCGGACTCGGCCCCTTCCGATCGGAGCAAGGCACAACGGACGGAGCAGGGAAAAGGGCGCCCAGGACCACTGGCCCCCTCAAACAAACCACATTGGCGCAGAGCTGGGGGAAAGGGGCGCCACACGGATGGCCCCCATCAGACCCACATGATCAAGGCCCTAGCCAGGCTGGCGCTTCAACAAGAGAGAGCGCTCAAGATATTGAGACAAGACTACAGCTGGGTCCTGTTTGTCCAGCCTGGCAATCAGGAACCTCTCCCACTGCGGCCGCGCAAAAATGGAAGAGACCCTGGAGGAGGGGCTCACCACCACAGCGCTTCGCACAACGCTGTTCGGCTGCCTACACACAGGGCTGAAAGACATTGGGAGCGAAGGATCGACCCCATTCCAGAAGAAGGCGGAAGAGATGAAGTGGCTGAAGGACGGACACTGGTGCTACCAAAAGTGGTCCCCGGTCCCCAGCACTAGGGAGCCTGGTAGTGGACGAGACCAAGTCTCCGCTGCTGCACACCAAGCTGCTGGAAGCACTGTCGGGTGCGCTACCGCTGATAATGCAGTCTTACATGATACATCGATTCCACGCAACCAGGCCCCTCACGGGCAACATGACAGGAATCACCACCTTCCAACTCGATGTTTCCAACCGCACCGCCGGACCTCAGAGAGTGTGGGAGTGCCTGGAGATAATGACGGGCCTGACGGCATTACAAGTCATTGGACTTCAGCTCCGACGAGACTCGCTCAAGCAATCACCAGCTGCCGCGCTTGCGCAACAAGCATTAGCAGACTGCTCCTGATCAAGCTGCTCAACAGCAGTAACACGTGCTATATCAATGCTAGTGTTAGAGCCTGGCTGTACGCAGTCAGTCATCTACAGGTTGCGGACATCCTCAAGTACGGCACCCAGGAACAGGCGTGGAGGGATGTGTATCACGCGGGCAGACCGACACATGTGCATGCTCTCAAATCATGGCGGATGCTGCTGAGGAACTGGGCGAACATACACATGCAGCAGGATGCTTGTGAGTTCCTGGAGCACCTTCTGGGAGTCTGCCAGCCACAGGTTCTTCAAGGCAGGTGGGAATCAAGAATTGTCAGTGAGGCTAATGGCACCGAGTCCAGGGGCCACCACTTCACACAAAGAGCTATCACGCTGGATCTCCCGGACCATGATAGACCCATCAATCTGCAAGGCCTTATCGACTACTGGCACCAAGGGGGCACCTATTTACAGGCCTGCACCAACCTGCCACGGATCATGCTCCTAAGAATATCTAGATTTCGAGCAGGCCCCGCTGGCGAGACCATAAAACTACACACCAAGGTTGCGGTAACACCCAAGGTCACAATACCTGCTTTCGCCCATAGGGATTTAGGAGGGGAATGTCGTAATCAATTGTATGCTGTGGTAGCCTGCGTCTTGCATTGTGGTGTAACTGCAAACGCCGGGCACTATACCACCAAGTATGTTAATCACCTACCCACGAGAGAGGCTCCTGATGCACCACCTCAATGGATGGCCGATGATAGCAGACCCACGCAAAGCATACACACAGGGATACAATTTGACAACGTGCTCAGCCAGCAATGCTATCTTGTGCTACTCTGCAGGTCAGAGCAGTGAGCATGGCGGGGTAGCTGTTTGCGGGGGACGCCGGCAGCCATGCACCCAAGATGGAAAACATCAACATCCGTGTGGGCCATGCGTACT
>CAJNIZ010011903.1:75816-88150 GCA_905231905.1 Symbiodinium pilosum | reverse complement strand
ATTCTACACTTTTGAATGAAATTAGTCATATGCTCGCGATAAATCTGTCAGTCTGCTATACAAATTTTGGAAACCAGAATCCAGTTACCAATTCATATAGAGGAAAATCTTTCCAAAATAAGAAATCCAGGAATGAAGGATTTCTCTTTAATTTCTAATTAAATTTTGAAAGGAATTCATATAGAGGAAAATCCTTCCTAAAATAAGAAATCCAGGAATGAAGGATTTCTTTTTAATTTCTACTTAAATTTTAACAGGACTTCATAAACAGGAAAATCTTTCCAGAAATCCAGGAATTGAGAATTTCTCTTTAATTTCTACTTAAACTTTAAAAGGAATTCATAAAGGAAAATGCTCTCAGCCACTCCAAATGAGGGACAGTGCAGCGGGAACGCTCTAAACGTAGATCTTGGGGGGAGGGGGGGGGAGCATATATATATATATATTGTATTATATACATTATACATATTATATAATGTATATATTATTATACATATTATATGTTATATATATATTATTACACTATATATATATATGGCTGTATGTATGCGTGCGCATGTGTAAGTGTATGTGCGTGTCTCTCTCTCGCTCTCTCTCTCTCGATCTTCCTCTCTGACTCTCTCTCTCTCTCTCTGTCTGTATGCTGTATGTATGTTTCAGGCATGTATGCTGTCTCTGTATGTATGCGTGTGACGTGTGTGCATGCGCGCTGGGCGACGGGAGGGATGCAGTCTTGTGTTATCAGCACGCATGGGTCGGCCGGCGGACATTCCCTGAAAAAACTAAAGCTGGACACTGAAGATGTTGAAAAGATGCTAGTTTTGCTGCTGTCTATGTCTATGTCAAGTACCATTGGGTGCGAACTCATGCAAGACCCTGCTATAACCTCTCCCTAAATCACGAACTCTTTGCCTGTACCCCTGCCTTGCCATCAGCCATCTCATAGCGCACAAAGCGCAAGTTGCACGGAAGGATCCTTAGAATGCTTTTAGGGCTTTTGGTTTCAGTTTTTGTTGGAGAGGCATTTCAGTGTCTAGCCCCACGAGCATTCACCGGAGTTTGAGAGGTAGGGCTGAGGTAGGGTCAAGGTCACACGCAGTTAAGAAAAATGCAGGGAAAGGGCATATGGGTTCTTGAGCTTATGGGTTACCTTATAGGGGGATCTTACAACAAGGATCGAACACACGAAGTTCCCCTAGCACACAAATTAGCTTGCAAGCAGCATCCCGCTGCAAACTCCCGCACCACCCTGCTCCGCAGAACTAACATGGAATCCGCACAGACCCCCTCTAAAGGACAGTAGTGTTTGCTGGGCTTCTTTTGGGGTTCAATGTTCGCATCGGGGAGTCCTTCTAGGAATTGAGGTTAGCGCTCCTCGTCTGCACGGCCGACGATAGGATTCACAGTTTACTTAGAAGCAGAAAATAGGTCCTTCTTTAAGCCTCCCACAGTTCTGAGGGGCCTGGGGCTTGATGTAAAGGGGATGGTTTCGCTTGTGCTAGGACCCTGACAAGGAAACACGTGCAAGAGCGCCTTCTATCCTGCTGTTTAATTCATAGCCTCGAATGCCCTGTGAAGGCCTGTGCAAGGCACGCCAAGTGCCCCACTGCTTGGACGCGTCAAGAATTCTCAGTCTCGATGGGTTCTTTGACAACATCATGTGCAGTTCGCTCAGCACAGGATATGCGACTGGGAGTGGTGTAGCGCCATTTAAATTTGTGCAAGGACTATCGGCGGTGCATGGAAAGACGCCCCAGACATTTCTCTTAGTTTACAGGCTCTTAGTAAGGAATAAGGGAACAGAATCCCTACATACTCCCGACACAATAGATTCCCTTCTTCCCTACTAACCCACAGAGCTAAGCCCTGATCCATACCTCATGTCAATGTGACTGAAGCCCAAGGTGCTTTGCGAGTCTGTTGCACTGCTCCGGCGAGGTCAAAAAAGGACGGGGACATCCAATGGTGAACAGGCATCGGGCCTGTGGGCGCGGAAGTTAGGGTTGAGGGCTTGGGGGTGGATCCCTACTTGCAAGGTCGGGGCGACTTACTCGGATATCATTCACATGTGTCTGTGCATTCCGTGTGAAGCTTTCATATTTAAGCAATATTTCCAACAATCACCCAGAGTCTGGGGGACTTAGTATGTGCGTTCAGGACGTCGGTATGTTTACGCTAAAAATATGGGCTTGCTTATATGTATATGGGGTATAGGCTAAGTATAGCGGGACCCCAGGGCTAAGGACCCATTTCAGAACCCCCCCCTATCAACATTTTGGCTGCCTTGGCTTGTGATCCCCTTGGAGTACCTAGCACATGATCAAGCCGGTCAGAGCGCAAGGCTGAACAAACCTTAAGAGTCCAACCAACTTATAGTCACATACTTACGCAGAACCTATACTATAATTACTATGACCCAAATCCCAAATACCCAAGTATTGGTACATGGACCATTTGGGAAAATTGTGGACTTGCCCACATCTCTAAAATCGGGGCTGTTGCGGCAGCGTTTGAGGTTTTTTCAGGAGTAGGGTGTGCAGAGCAAAGGGAGTAACCACTGTACACCCTGAAACCTGCAGGCATGCTATTTGCAATTCCAACTACGCAGAAGGAAACCTGGCATTGCAAGGCGGAGGAGCACGTGCAAATCCGGGTGCAGGGCCATCTACCTATTCCTATGGCTCCAAAGAGCTCAGGTTCATACTACCCCAAAAATCCAAAGCGGTCCTCTGGATAAGGAGGGAGATGAACATAATTCAAAAGACTTAACCCAAACACCCCACCCTATCTTCCCTAGAACCCTGAAGGGGAATTTTTGATGAACCCATCGCCTGGTCCTTGCCCCATCCCACCAGACCCTTGAGGGCTGCGTAGTTGGCCATGACGCCCCCCATGGAATGGCCAGCCAAATACCTGAAGCGAAAGTCTTGTGACCTGGGGACCCCCCTGGGGATTAAGATTCAATAGGAGGGCAATAGTTCTGAGGGTTCAGGACTCATGCACTTCAGACTTCATATAGTAGTTTCTATTCCTTTTCCAGTATCCCTATATAACCCCAATATTATAGTAGTTTCCATTGGGGACAAGCTGCTTCCTCAGGATGTTTGGTACTTGCTGAGGTCGCTGGCATTGAGCACTAAACTGGACAAGTTTGGTCAGATAATTTTGGTAAAGCCAAAACCGGAGCATGGGATGCCAATTTTGTCTTGCGGCAGCCAACCATTTTCTGTTTTTTTTGCTGGGGTTGTGATCGGGGGGGGGCGGGGTGGGGTCGGGCTATTAAAATCCCGCGCGAAAGTTACTGGGGAACTAAAATGTGATTATCCTACTGGACCAAAAATGGTAGGGTAACATATACTCTTACGCCAAGATGCGCAGCTGCCAAGTTGTAGTAAAGTGGTGGTATGCAAGTGGACAGTCAAGTTCATCGCTTCCAGAAGATTTGGTTCTTGTGTGTGCGTGTTTTTGTTGTAGTTTTGTGTGTGTGTGTGTTTGTTGTGGTTTGTGTGTGTGTGTGTGTGCGTGCTCGTTGTTTGGTGTCCTTGTTTGTTTCTGGTGTTGACATTGTTTCGTTTATTTTGGAATTTTGGATTTCCGGTTTGGTTGGATCCATATTTCGGTATTTTCCAGCTGAACTCAGAAATCAAGGAGGGAGTCTTGGACACTTATGTGTTATCGGTGTTCGGCGTTGTTTCTTTGTTTGATTGTTCGGTTTGGTTCGAATGAAGGTACTGGAAAAGTTGTGTTTTGATTGAAGACCCCCTGGGCCATTTACACGACGTAGTTAGGCTCTAAACAATACTAGAACCAATGTCAGCTAAAGTATTCAAGTCGTGTAAGCCGTGTAAATCACCTTCCCTGGGTTCCCATGACTGGTTTAGGGTTTAGGGCGTCATTGCATTAATAGAACTCTTTTACATCAGCTAAGTAATGGAGCATACCCTCGCTTCTGTTAATCAACACTGAATATCTGTTGAAGCGAGCGAGAGGGCTATAAAACCATAATCGAATAATGTAACTGTGGACCAGCTCTGTTACTTGAGGTCCCATTCCATGTTTTTGGTGAATCGAATAACAGACATGTGTTGCCTGTACTATCCAAGTATGTAAGCTGTTTAGAGCGACCAAACCACTGTAACTGGGCTAAAAGCTGCGCGAAAAACAGTTATCCCTGGGGTTAAGATGTTTTCATATTTGCAACGTTTAAACAGCTGAAATTATCTCAACAAGAGAACTGGCCTTCACTCCTAAGAAGCGCAAATTATTTAGAATAAGCCAGCGTGGTTATATGTTCCAGATTGTAGAAACCGATGGCCAGCAGTTTGACGATTCAACATGTCAAGTGATTAATCAACCCAATTAGATTACGGGGAAGACCTTGTTTTTGAGATCATTTCAGCATGGAGCTGGCAGCTACCTGTCTTGTTCAACTTCTTTCTCCTCTAGAAGTAGGCTGGAGTGCCGGAACGTTTTTGTTTGAACGAATACTAGAATTGGCTTCTGTTCTTGCTAAAGCAAGTAGATTGGTCGAGGACTTAAATCGTTTAGATGAGATATTCTTGAAATGCAAGGAGGACACCGTCACCCTCAGTTCCGGGTGTCCCTACTAGAGTAATTGCATAAATTGAACTGAGTTACACAAGGCACACAGTAGCATCCGCTCTAAGTTCTGTTATTCAATCGGTTCTCAAGTCGCTGAGATACGCTAAAGACATACAAAAACCGATTGACAGATTAAAGCACAGTTCTGTCATCTGAATAACCCTATTTGCACAAGTTAGTTGTTGTAAGGCATACAACTTGCATTAGGCACCTGCCAATTTGATGATAGGACAACGGGGCGATATGACTCGGCACTGTTGGAAAATGTACATTATGCAATTACTCTCATGTGCTTAAACAAGTGGATGCAAGCTCCGAAGAACAGCTTGGAACAAGACAAGCATACGTACATGGGGGGGGGGGGTTGGTAGCAGCACATCATACGGTCCGTATGGTCTGAAGAACTAAAAAACGCTTCGGCGCCTTGTTCACGCCTTAAACCAACTATCCACTTCCAAGGCAGGACATTTCCAACCCTAAACCCTGAAGCCAAGCCAGATCTTGAAGCTGGGGCGCATGTTGCCCCTCTGGCACTGCTTCTTGTGATACGCCTCCTTGCAAACATAGTGCAGGCTCTACATTGAGGAAGCGCAATGAGGATAAAAATGCCGTTGAAAGCGGCTTAGTTGTGGATCCCACGGGCCCACTTAATCCTTAGCTATATATCCTCAGCCCTTCGCAGACCATTCTTTTCGACTGGGGGCGATCGTTGGTAATAACGGGCTCCTCAAACTGACAGAAGAGCTAATGTAGAGGTCTAAATAATTAGCCCAGGGGCTATCCAAGGGTTGTACAGGGATATAAGCCGTTTTACAGTGCTATAAAGGATTTTAAAAGAGGTATAGACTCGTATAGACGCTCGGGACAGATTGCACGATAGTTGGTAAGGATTAAGCGGGCGTAATTTTTGGCAGTCCTCTTCATTGATGTGCACCCCAACTCCAAAACTCCAAGCCCCCAGAAAGTAATTTGTAAGCTGGACTGTTTAGAATCGGGGTTTGGTTTGTAAGGGTTGGGGCTTTGGGTTCGGATCTAGTACTTTTGGGATTTAGACTTCCATGCAAAAGCTTGGCAGAAGTTCCAGAGTTTAGGATACCCTAAACCCTGGACCCTTAGAGAGGCTACGCTTCTCAAATCATATACTCACCACACACTGACAATCCCAAAGAGGGTCCATGTGGGTATATGGTATATACTCAGGGCCCAAAGGGGTTCCCATATACCTACTTGAAGGCCCAAGTACATACCATGTAGCTACAGGGACCTTTTAACACTACAGCCAGGCAGAAATCCTACGTCCGTACTTGGAGCGACTGGGGGAAGACGCTTTAGGGTTTCAGGCCTAGGAAGTAGGTTAATGGAAAAGACGACTGGTGTGACTAGATGGCTTGTGAAGGTCATTTCCCAGACTCCCTAAAGTATCTGAAAAATGGAACCCCTTTATAATCCCCTAGGTTCTCCAATTGTAGTAATGGAGCCATTTTTTGGGGGGCTCCATTTCTTGGATCCTTTCGGGGGTTGAGTAGTTTAAGCAGCAACCGAGCCCTGAAGCCTAAATCGCATGCGAAGCATAATTTGGATAATGCTCTTTTGCAGACTTACTGGTCCTTGAACGGGCAGGAAGGGGGACACAAGGATCCCTACAATAATCGCTGTCTAGTCCACAGAAAAACCTATGGTTGTTGCCCAAAAGCTTGCCTGACCCTAGGTACACTTTATTCCTTATGCTGTGCTGGGGTCATGCATAATGGAAATTATATTCGGGCCCCCACTAGTACTAGGTGGGACCTAACGTTCGTTGGGCTCTATTCACTGAGCCATGATCCCCAAACGGGGCTAACAGGGTTAAGGTTCCATCTACCTGAATTATAACCCTCAGGGTCCAAGGACCCAAATAATAGAGTTGTAGGGCCCAAATACCATTTATATTATACTAACTGGATCCTTGGACCCTTAGGGTAGTACATCCTCCGCCCTTATGCTCTCCTTGATTGCGTGTTGGAGCTTGTGCTCCAGCTTGTGGTAGCCTGGACTGGTTCGGGCTCAGGGTTCATATGGTTTAGGGCTTCAAGCTGACTGGGTTGCTGTTAAGGAACTTAAATTAAGTTACGATAATGGGTATATATAGTAAATAATAGGGTTTCCCCAATATAGTAACTTAATTTAAGTTCCTTAACAGCAACTCAGCTTAAGGTCCGCAACTAAAACCCTAAACCCTAAACCGCGAAGAGGTCTCAGGGCCACAGCTCTATGCTGGGTGTTTTACTGTTAATGCTTGACCGTGATGCACAGTAAACATGCTGAGGAAACCCTGGCCCAAAACCCCGAAAACGCTTTCTTAAAGCCACGCCTTACACCCCAAACCTCAAACTCCATCTATGTGCAGCTTATCTTGAAAGACTCAGTGGAAAGGGGCAAGCGCATGGAGTACCTTGTACGCCTTCCTTAAGGACAGCATCTAGCCCAAATGAGGATTCGTAAGCTCTCAGGGGTTTACCTGTCGCTCCATTTACCTACAGCTTTACGGGTCCTGCCTACTAATTAGGGTCACTACCAAACTGTACGCAAAAAGAATCACGGATGGACCAACCCTGTCTATCTCAAGCTTATACCCTAGACCCGAACAAGCTCTGTAATTCGGTTTTCTTCTCTTTGACGAAGCATGCTCGCTACGACCGTTGCTATCCTCCAGCATTCTTTTCATTTTTCCGCGGAGATTCTTGTCGTAATTCGAGCTTAAGGCTCAGGGTTCATTCGATACAAACGGTTCAGGGGATCATATATAGCAAATGTTTGGGGCTTCAAGGGGGTCCTAGATAGGTTCCTGGGGCCTAAGTATGTACCATGTGTACTTGGACATTTCGGGTCAGCATTGAGGAGCGGTCGGACAGGAGGCATCTGTGGCCCCTGCACCGGCAAAGAATGATGAACGAGTCTGCTTGCTGGTTGCTAGTATAATCAGAGTCTGCGGATCCAAATCTATAGATGATACCTACATTGGGCCAAAAAGTCTACACATATTAATACCTACACTGGGCTGTTTGAATCCCTCAAAAGGGATTGTGCCATGATTTTAACCTGCCCCAAGAGACAATGTCTAACCACAGTCCGCTCCAACCTAGGAGGATCCTAAACCTGAAGCCTGCCCCTAAGAGTCCATGTAGCTATGGGTTCAGGGTTTAGGGTTTAGGGCTTGGGCCTAAAAGTAGGTATGGGAACCCCTGTCGGCCCTAAGTATACACCATATTCCTACATGGACCCTTTGGCTGCTGAGCCAGGGTTTACAGGGCTTGGGGTTCGCTTGATTTCACGGACCCCGTAAGATTTGTGATCATGATTCAGGGCTTAGTATGGTACAACGTAATTTTGGCAAATTTAGAAGCCTGGTGGTTGTTGGTAGGGGATAAGGGAGTGTAATTAATGTAACCCCTATATATTCCCTATAAATATATTCCTTTTCAACTACTAACCCCCCAGTAAGGTAATCTTCGGAATTGTATGTTAGACTCATGCTGCAATGCTGCCCTCAAGCAGGTTTACCGTTGATTGTTGCCTACTTGCTGAGTTACCTAGGCCAAAACGAATAAATGGATTATAGCAACCCACAACGTGTAAAGTGTACCTACCCAAACTCAAGTGCAACCCCCCCCCCACCCCCCCCCCACCCCCCCCAGACCCTGCAACTTAAATCCACAGCCCTATAAAAGCCTTCGTTTAGAGTCCAGGCCCTAGAACCTAAACCCTCAACCCTAAGCCCTGAATAAGGGGCTTAAGCTCATCCTTCTATCCTCAACCCCGAAAGCCGCAACAAAAGCCCCAGCATCAGTTTTTACCAAGGAGCCGTACAACCATGAGCTGGGGACCCACACATGTTCGCCATTCACCGCCCGAATCTGAAGGAGTTTAGGGTTCTTGGCTTGGGACTTCAGACTTTGGGTTCGAGGCTTAGGTCTAGGGATTTGGGTTTAAGGTTTAGGGCTCAGGGCTTGGGACTTCAGACTTTGGGCTGGGGGTTTATAGGATCTAGTTTTTTTTTTACAGCTCCTTTTTCCAACCCGCCAATCCAAGCGGGAAAGCGCTTACGCGCAGGAGTTCTACATTTGTTGTTTTCTTTGGGTTTAAGAATCAGGGATTGGGAGGGAGCTTAGGCCTACAGGAGCAAGCTGGATTCTGTTTTTAGGGGTTCGGGCTTGGGGTTGAATTAAGAATGAGAGATCAGGGCTCAAGGCCGGTGATTTGGGACTAAGGTTTGCTGCGACAGTGCGAAGAAGAGAGTCTGGCTGGGCAACAGAATGTTGTGGAATTTGTTGAATGCAGCGTGCAGGTACGGGCTGCAAGTGACAGGCTACCACTATCTTATGCCTGCCCTAAACCCTAAACCTAAGCCCTAAGTCCTAAATCACCGACCACAGAAGCCAGCACAAAAATCTGATTTCGAGTTTGGGGAATAGAGTTTAGGGGCTAATGTACTTGGTCGAGCTGGCTGCTGCTAGTTCCCATGGAGAACTTGCCTGATGTTGGCTTGGACACCAACTCCTGGCTGACCTCATCATCCATCAAGGATTCATTGCTCCCAAATCTGAGCTGCCGAGGAGTCTGAGGAGTCTTCGGAGCACATGGCCCGAAGTCCTTGCCAATGCCAGCAGACTTTGGTGTAGATGCTGTAGACGCCACATCAGAGTTGAGCGCCCTTGTCTCAAAACTCCAAACGTCTTCGGCGGTGGGCTCTGTTGCAGGCTACCTGCTTTGCTCGGCATTGATACAAATGAAGCAAGTGAAGGCGGTCGAGGCAGCCGCTCCGATTGCAGGCTGGTGTCTACGCCAGAAGTTTGAGGTCTACCCCAGTATACTGTAATAACTTCAATTGTCTTCTCCGTTATTCCCTATATAACCCCTACGAGACCCCTGTATAACCTTAAACCTCTTCGGGCAAAGACCATCTGCACTTCTGAGGACAGGCGTGGTAGTTGGTTTCCACAGGCAGAGAAATGAGAAATGAGAAATGAGAGAATATGGGGCCCAGAAATGAGCCTCAACCTTCCTTCCTCCTTATCATCGGGACCTCCCAAAAAGGAACCCCCAATTTAGAAAATCTCGCAGGTCTTGATAAGGCCCGTTTCAGGTTTGCTGTTAGCCTGGCAGAGTAGAGGCGGGCTGTGGATTTGTCAGGGTTCGCTTGGGGCTAGGGGATGTAAATGGATGTAAGAAGTAGATCTAAGGCTTTGGGCTCTTGGTAGGGTTATCGGGTACAAAGCGTACCCTAAACCCTAAACCCGATCAAGCAACAGCCCTATTCTAAGCCCTTTCCTCTATAGAATCTTCTACCGTCACCTGAGCTGAAAGAAGGTCAAGGATCTGAAGCTTTGAGTTCAACAGCTGGCTTGCAACTCGGCAACCCGTTTTAGGGGTTTAGGGGCGAAGCGTCTTGTGAATCCTACTTGCAGGGGGTTCTCGCACATAGGCTGTTGTTGATACCTCGAAACCTTTACCTCCCACCCCAGGTCGCGAATCCGAATCTTAGCGTCTGAATGTGCAACCTAAACAAGGTTGAGGGTTTAGGGTTCAGGGATTGTCCAAAGCCCCTTAAATCTTGGCAGTGCCGAACAAATCGATAATTTTGGGCTGATATGGTGATCAAACGCCCTACAAAAACCGAGACCTTAAGCCCTAAACCCTAAACCCGTAACCTCAAACCCTCAAGCATTAAAAATACGGGGACCGCAGCACAGACCCGAAAATGGTATGGTCCTCATCATGGGGACCCCGCAAAAAGGACGCCTAAGTCGGGGAAACCCATAAATCCTAAACCCTAAGCCCAAAAGATTAAAACGCAAACCTTAGACCCTGAACCCTAAACTGCCCTAAACCCTCCATCCTTATGAACCCTCCAGAATCCCTATAATATAACCTGTACAACCCCTACGCAACCTAAACCCTACACCCTGAAGCGTAAACCCTAAACCCTACACCCCAAACCCGAAAACCTGAAGCCTAAACCCTAAACCCTAGAACCCTAAATTAAACCCCTACTGGCGGCCAAGTAGCTTTTTCTTGGTAATTCCAGACCCTGTCATTCCTTGGTCGTGCCAGGGTTCAGGGGTTAAGGTTTTTAGGGTGTTGGGGGTCTTAGGGTGTAGGGCTTTGGGGTGTAAGCGTTAAGGGGTTTTAGGGTTTAGGGTTTTGAAGCTTAGGCAACCCTAAACCCTATACCCTAAACCCCATCGCTTAGGGGCTTAGGTTTCAGTACCTTCGGGTTGCAGCCCTGGGTTTTCGAGGACCCTTTTGAGGAACTCTTTGGGGAATGTAGGGCAGATATGGGGCTACCGTCTAAACTCCTAGTATCCCCGTTTACGAGCCCTATACTGGTCCCCTATATATCCCCCTTTAAGGACTTTAGACTACAGCTCATATGGGGCCAGATGTGGGTTCCATGCGGACCCAGAAACTCTTGAGATGTAGTACTTACGGCCCGAAACCCTAAACCCCAAACCCTAAACCCTATAAACCCTAAAGCTTAAACAGAGCCACTATGCACTGGGAGCCTTAGA
The DNA here is from genome assembly GCA_905231905.1 of Symbiodinium pilosum. Taxonomy (NCBI): domain Eukaryota; class Dinophyceae; order Suessiales; family Symbiodiniaceae; genus Symbiodinium; species Symbiodinium pilosum. The sequence continues at coordinate 77,000 of CAJNIZ010011903.1, read as the reverse complement.
GTTGGCAAATCACTGTCCCCTCGAACTCCAGGACCTAAGTTTAAGAAGAGGGAAAGGGGCTAAGACCCCCCATACCCTATATCGCTTTTGTACGATACCTAGCTCTTGTACTAAAAGAGGGGTTGGGGTATAACGGTTTAGGTAGCGCATGGGAGTTTCAGACTTTAACTGTGCGGGACCTACGCCGAGATTACTAGGCGATTTAGTGGTCCCAATTATGAAGGATTCTATTGGAGTAATTCTCGAGAACTACCCGTATGTCTTCATGTTCCCCAACTCCATATAACCTTCCTTTAAAGAGTTTAGACCCTAACCCTATATATTCCCCTTTATAACCCCCCTTAAAGAGTTTAGACCCTAAGCCCTATGTTATCCACTATATAACCCCCCCCTTTAAGGAGATTAGACCCTAAACCCTAAACCCTATATAACACCCCCCCCTTCTAAGGAGGTTAGACCTATAAACCCTTAACACTAAACCCTATGTAATCCCCTACATAACCCCCCCTGCAAGGAGTTTAGACTATAGCTCACATAAGGATCACAAACGAAACGCCGCATCTGAGATCCACGAGGCGAGGTGCATTCGCCACCCTGCTGGATTCGCGGTTCCGCGGAAGACAACCTTAGATATGTAAGCTTAGGGTTTAGGCTGTATAGGGTTTGGGGTTTAGGGTTTGGGGTTTAAGGTTTAGAGTTTGAGGTTTAGAGTTTCAGGTACTTGGAAGGCCAGGGGGACGTGGTAATTTGGTTAAAATACTAACGGAGAACGACATGAACAAGAGCATGGAGACTGAAATGGAAGCTACTATTCGGGTGCTTGGGGTTCATGGCAAGGAATAATTGGTATAAGTACACGGCGAATCCCACTAAGTCATATGATATCCGCAGACCCTAAACCCTAAACCCTAAACCCAGTTCTGAAGCCGACCCTCCAAGCAGAAGGCTTGGGGCTTACCAATCCCTAGGGATCCAAGTATACGAATATCATTTGGGTACTGCCCACCCAGTAACAGTCTATATTAGGGGTCCTATTAAGGGCTACATATAGCCATATTATAAGTATTATCCAACTGTTACTGAGGGGGGGCAGTACCCAACCTAGATCCCTAAACCCAACCTGACCCTACCAACCCAACTACCTACAGCTTAGTGGTGACTAGTCCTAAGTTGATCTAGCCCAG
>CAJNIZ010011903.1:26441-56393 GCA_905231905.1 Symbiodinium pilosum | reverse complement strand
CCCCATAGAACCCTATATACCCCTTTAGAATTCCTGTATATTATATAACCCTATATAACCCTACGTAATCCTATAATTCTCGACACTGAACGATCATGGGCCAAAGCATGATGAGACATCTCCCAATTCTGAAGCCAAAGCCCAAAGCCTAAATCAACCCAAATAAGGCCCAATATGCCCTAATAACTTTTAGGGTTTAGGGTTTAGGGCTAATAACCCTTATAGTCCCCCTTAAGTAGATAGAATATGGCTTTGGGTATATTATAATAGGAAGATCCCCATATACCCCATATTCTATCTACTTAAGGGGGACTAGAAGCCCGGAAGAAACAACAGCTACATCCCTGTGGAACCCTAAACCCTGAACCCTAAACCGTGAACCCTAAACCCTAAACCTTAAACTCTAAACCCTAAGCCCGAACCCCCAAATCCGGCACCCTAAACCCTTTTCTGTCAAGCAGCAGTGGTGCCCAGAAGATGCCACTGGAGTCAAGATCCGGATTGCCGATTCCCGTCTCTGTGTAGCTTTTGTAGGTGCCTGCTTTTGGAGAAATGTTTGGGTTCAGGGCTTGGGGTTGAGGGTTTAGGGTTTGGGGTTTAAGGTTTAGGGTTTAGGGTTTGGGGGTTTAGGCATAGTCCAAACTCCTAGTATCCCCCTTAATGACCCCTATGGTACTTCCCTGTATGATCCCCTATATAATCTCCCTGGAGGAGTTTAGACTATAGTATGGGTTTGATGGTTTGGGGGGACCTTGTTTGGGTTTTGAGGTTCTTGGAAATAAAGCCCCTGGACCAGAGTCTCGGGAGTACCTGAACCCCCAAAGTAGGTAGAATCATTGCCTTTTAGGCTATTTTTGTGGATTGTGGGCTATTATTGTACCTACTTTTGGGGTCCAGGTAGTGTTGACTGACTCTGTGTGAACTTGCCAGTACCTGCTTTGGGGGCATTTTGGGATCTGTGTGATTCTTGAAGAGTCGAGGTGTAGGCGTTAGGGCTGTCTCCCTCCTTTGGGGTCCTGCTAGATTCGTAGGTGCCCATGTAACTAGTAACTGATTCTCTTGAGAACCCTAGGCACGCAAGCAGTTACACTGGTATTTGATGCATATCTTAGTTTTTGTTCAGGCTCTCCTGCGTGGGTTCACAAAGTTTCCAGTCAAGTAGTGGGGTTAGATCGACATGGCTTTGGGTCTATAGCGCATACACTCGATTCGAAAAAGAGCAATTCCAGTAACGCGAAACTCACTAGGACTTTTTGTAAGAATAGTTGCAGGGCCTCTGGAGGATCATACTTTCAACCACCAAGAATCTTGAACCCAGCCAAAAACTGATACAAACAACCCTGCGTTCTACCTTCTGAAGCTCCATAGTGTCCCTACGGAATGCAGTACTCCCACAACCTAACACTAAACCCCCCCTCCCCACCCACCCCGCACCTAATAATAAATATGCCCAATATATTCAAATACATTGTGGGAAAGGTTCAGGGTGGAGGGTTTTAATCAGGGGAAGGGGATTAAAGCCAAGCTCATATCCCCCAAAAGTGTACAAAGTATGAGGGTAATGAAATCGTATGATTCATAGTCATAGGATCCTTCATATCTGCATTAGGCTTACCAAAATCAAGAACCGCTCGCGACCGAACGACGGATTGTCCAACTATGGCTACAGCAACATATCAGCTATAGTCTAAGCTCATAGTATCCCCCATAATAGCCCAATAATGATCACCCATATAACCCCCTATACTACCCGCCTTCAAGGAGTTTAGACTATAGTTCATCTTGACAATAGACCCTTGAAACTCCCAGGCAGGCGACCGCTTGCTCTGTCCCACGAACTTTCCATCAGGCGAAACATACTCACTGACTCCACAAGCAGTTTATGCTAACAATATAGCCACCCAAAACTACTTCAGGTCCAAACTTGTTGGGAACCTTCTTTGGCTATTCAGGGTTACACCCAAAACCCCTAAATCAATGACCCCTCATATCCCAAACTTAAAACGCTGCGCCTATACTGCCAACTCCAAAACCCTGAGCTTCCAAACTTCCAAACGAAAGCACCGAAAAACTTGACCTTTCTACACGCGAAAACTCTCAACCCTAAACCCCCGCGCTCCTGAATCCTGACATCCCTAATTTACCCGCCTCGCCGCAAGAGGTCCGCCATATGACCCGGTTGATGCTGCAGGGCCAAGAAGGGATTTGGGTTAAGGGTTTGAGGTATAGGTTGGTCGGAACCCCACACTGTAATAGCGATTACAAGGGAGAATATCGGGTTTTAGGCTTCAGTGCTTAGAGCTTAGGGCTTAGGGTTTGGGGGTAATAGTGACTGTAAGGGATAATAAGGAGTGTGTTAGGGTGCTCTTATATTCCTATTATTACCTAGGGTTTATGGATTTTGGGTGTAGGGTCAGAGCGACTTAGTAAGAAGGCTAGCAATGAAGATATCTGGGGCTGTCATCTAGCTGATAGTGTGTGCTACCTATGCCGTTTCTTACGGGGCCCCTTGATCGGTAAACATGAGGCAACGCCACACAAAAGTGAACCACGGAAGCCAAGGCCCCCCAATTGCGCAGGGAGTCTTTGTATCAACCTCAGATCTACGAGGTTTTTTAAACTCTAGGGTGTAGGGGTTTATGGTCATTGTTCAACTCCAAGAGTTCTCCTAAACACTGAGCGTTACTGTGATAATCCCTGCATAATCCAAGAATAAACCCCAGCATAATATAGTAGTTACAGTACCATTTTCTTTCCCATTATCCCATTTAATCTCTATAGAATTCTCACGAAACCCTAAACCCTCCAAATCACATAGCATAACTGTGATATTCTTGGTCTTGAGGTTGACATTGCTCGACACAGCGAATACGGCAGAGGCCCACTAAATTCTTCGCACCCGTGGGGGTCAATATAAGAGTTATATTGGGGTTATATAGGGTTTAAGGTTTAGGGCTATATAGGGAAAGTGGAAAATCAAATGGAAACTACTATAGCATCACTAAGAAATAGTTTCCATCTTCTTTTTCATTATTCCTATACAACCCCATAAAGCTGCGCATCTGCACCGGTAAATCTACGTATATAAATCTACACCGTGAACCTTAAATTCTGATGCGTGTGTGTGACCCCTGTAGAACTCCCAAAGCTAGTGTAGGGACCTGAACGGCCAGAAAAGGGCTTCAGGGTACAGTATAACATACCTAACAAGGGTAAGGGTTTAGGGTTTAGGCTTTAGGGTTTAGGGAATGACCTTGGTGGCGTTTTAGAGCTGACTCTGAACCCTTAACTTGATAGCTGCACCTGCTTGCTTGCGGCAAGCATTGTCCAACCTCCACCCTGCGTGGACATGTCCTTGGCTTGACGGGGCATGGCATAGGGTTTAAGGTTTAGCGTGACAGTAGGAGGAAGGGTTTTGAGTTTAGGGTTTACCCGCGGCATATCTATCTACAGCTGTGCAGGTTCTACCGATGATTCGTGGGTAATTACTACCAAATTGCAGGTAAATGGCATCACAGGTAGACTCCATGGTAGCTGCACCGGAGGATGAAGGTTTTTCTGCCCTAAACCCTAAGCCACAGACCCTACACCCCAAACCCTAAACCTCAATCCCTAAACCCTAATCCCTAATTGTTTGATGTGGCCTGAGCCTGTTCTGAGTTAGCCATTACTTGGAAGGTCATGGGACTTAGTAAGGTATGGAACAGAAAACGGAAGCGACCATTCTATCCAGCTAAGGTTTAGAGTTTAAGGTCAGGGCGACTTAGTGAGCGGCCTAATAATGGGGAAAACTGGGGTTGTCTTCTGGCTCCTGGAGGTTACACTCCTTACCCAAAAAAAGGCCCTACAAAGACTATACTGTCCTTTCATTAGGGCTCCATCTTAGCTTTGGGGAAAGATAGCAAAGGCCTAGGGGATTTGATAGTGGGGTTAAACTTAAACGCATGGTGCGTCAGCTGTTGGGCTTCAAGTTTTGGGGCTGACCCTAGACCCAGAAGTTTGGCCTAGACCCTAAACCGTACGCCGCCAAGGATTGCTCAGGGTTTAAGGTGTTTTGGTTTGCCGAGTCTGGTTCATTTGCACTCAGGGGCCTGAGGATCATGTTTGTCAAACCTGAAGTAGTACACCCTGCATATGGTGGATTGTCAAAATTCTGGCCCCAGCTTGGTTACCCTGAATCTTAGGGGTCTACATCTAACCCAACGAATGATCTGTGGGGCTTTGACTCGGGTGACTCGTACTACAATACTACGACTTCCATGACTAATCTTACGGAACATGTAACTTTAAGAAATGAATCAAAGCTCAGAACCTGAACTGCGTGCATAATGCAGGGGCCTAGAAGATAATCAATACCAGTTAGAGGTCTCTCTGAGATACCTCGTACTAGAATCATAGAAAGAATCTGGGACCGCAATAGTGGTAAGTATGCCTATAAACACTTTCTGACAATACTTTCCAGATCATTGTCCATGCGGGTTTCCGCTGCATTCTCCATTCTATTGGCGGGGGAAAATCCCCAAACCCTAAACCTTATATTCCAGAATATGGGCACACCGCTCTGCAGAAGTCGAACCGACAAATAACGCCCAGAGTCGCACCAGGTTTGAAACTCGTCGCCATCTGTGCGGTACTTGATGTAAGGTTTAGGGGTTGTTGGTTTTGGGTTTAGGAATGCTTTTTTGGGTTTAGGGATTGGGGTTCAGAGTTTAGGGTTAAGGACGTAGGGTTTAGGATGCTAGTACATCAAGGGGAGCGGAGGAGGGAATGTGACGCTAATATGGGTCCGGATAGGGCATTATCCAAACCCTAAACCCTAAATCCTTATTTAGGGATCCTCCCTCTTCAGCATCAGAAAGGGTATGGGGCGTTGAGGGTCACCTTGTGACAGGCGAGCAATGGACAATTTTATGGAGACCTCCGAATGTAGCAGGGTTTAGGGTTTAGGCTTTAGGGTTTAGCTCATGGTGACAACGCTTGTCTAGAAAGGTGGGTGTTGTAAAGCAATCCACCATTAAGGGGCGTCCTGACTGCAGTGTCGTTCCCTGCGGTGAGGATGCTTCGTGGCGCCCCCTTATACTATCGTCTCATGGGTGCACATTACCTAAACCCCCAAAGTAGGTAAAATAATGGCCCCATTACCCTAAAAATGGTCCAAAGGGCGATTATTTTACATACTTCTGGTGTCCGGGTAGAGCTAATTGAAGGGGAACCTACCAGGTGGTAGTAAAGCAGGGCTACAGGCCAGACTCTGAACCAGCCCCGAACCCTGACCCAACCCAAGAATCCAAATGGCTGAGAATTGTGGCTTCATAAATCTAAGGGCACGCGGGTAATATTCATACCCTAGCAATCTCAGTATACAAATAACATCCACATTGCGCCCAAAAATCTGCAAAAAATACTTCAATGGGGTGCTTGGATCCGTAGGGATAGACTTCAATCCTCTAAGGAAATTCATCACAACCAAAGCCTTGCCCCTTCACACTCTGCACCCTGCACACCTTTGAGCAGCTCGCTTACATAGGAACTTACTGGTCGAATGATTGGGGGAGGGGGTTCCTCCCCTTAATAGGGATTTTAGAAGGGATCCTAATATGCAGGCCCCTAAAAGGAGGGGGTTAAGCAATCAGGGGTCTACAGTAGTAGCAGATTATTTGGTAATTAAAGCCTTGTTCCCTCAATGGCCTGGTGTCCGCAAGACAAAAACGCCCGAGTTCACCTCTGGAAACCTTCGGAAGTTCTGTTTGGCTACAGGTTTAGGGCTCAGAATTTTGGGCGGCTAGGGGCTCAGGGTGTTAGGGTTTTGTAGTTCAAGGTTTTGGCTTTTGCGCCGCTCCAAACATGGAGAAAAAGGCCTTGTGTAAACACTGTCCTCTCAGAAAAGCCTATATGTGGTCCAGCTCGGTTTGCCAGAAGGAGCGGAAGGAGACGGACTCCCCGGATGTATTGGAAACTGAGTGAGGCTCTATGACATTCAAATGGTAGTGGCGGTACTGTCAGCATTGAAGTAGAAATTGCGGTTGTTTGTACATGCTTCTAGTGAATTATATGAAACTTTTCCAGCACTCTCCAGACTTGATCGCACTCAGGAAGGATGTGCATGTGATTACTTCAAGGGAAAGTCTGCCCTTGGCCGTACTTTGGAGACAACCGTTTCTTGGAAGAACATGGGCTCACAAGAAATAACATAACGATCCCAACAACTGCTCAGCGCATTGTGACTTGAAGCCTCGTATAGGCCGCTTACTGCGTTGTTTTAGGTTGAGGGCTAGGTTTTTAAAGGTTTAGGGGTGGTCATCCTAGAGCAGAAACCATCCGAAATTCGAGAAGTACAAGGTATCTTCGCCGTTTAAGGTGGTGGATAGGGAACCCGTATACAAGTCCTAGGGGTAGCGGAAATTTAGAAACCCTACACAGGTAAGCAGGTGCTCTAGGGCTACCGAAATGTGTATCAAAGTCTCTCGAATCGGGCACGCCATTTACATTTACCAGCAGGACAAATCGCATACATCCTCACCAATATTTCATTCCCAAGGGACCTTACCCTATTATTTGGGTCCTTGGACCCTTAAAGGTTATATACACTCACCAAGCTACATCGCAAAGCCGAGGCCTGATCTTGATCGCCAGGCAGGTTTCATACTTGCCTTCGACTTGAACGGCTATTTTGCCTTGGGCTTTCAGACAACGCTTACATGGAGGGTCAGGGGTGGCGTAATAAGTATGTAAATAATTGGGATAACAATCAACAAACGATGGAACCCCTTGCATGCACCTCCTCGCATAAAAGTTAAGCGTACTAGGGCGGCATTTTCTTTTGGGGTGTCAAGAATGGGACCCCAAGACGTCATATAGCTTGTCAAAATGATGAACTTTGAGGGCGTGGAAGCCGTTCGTGGTTTTTGAGGCTACCTAGACCGCAGGCCTTAAAAACCTCAACTACGCATTGTGCAGCTCAACTATGAGGTTCAATGGCTTGGAGAATGCCAGGCAGTACTGCATAGTTCTGCATACAAATTGCGAACCAAAGTTGAGTTTCTTCACAGCTCACGGTGTATGTGCTTAGCACATGTGAGGTACCCCTAGAAAGGCCTCCTCACAGACCCTCAAACACTATTCCGCTACAGGTGCCTCTCCCAAAGGATTCCCTAAACCAAAGAGGACTATCGTTGCTTCTTCAACAATGCTTATGGCCAGTGGGCACCACTCAGGAAAGGTTGAAAGTTCCGAGCTTGGACCTGTAGCGTCCCAGACCCATGTACTTGAATGAAGCAACCTTCCAAGATCGCATGAGTATGTCTATGTCTATGTCTCAGAATGGGCGGTCCCGCGTACATTCATGACGTTAATGGGCTCTTCTTGTACTTCAGAGTCTCGGGTCAGGCTGCCGTTCGCCTGGGCTCTTTACTGTCTGTACGCCCCACCCGGGAAAGACCATACTTGCAGGCCGAGGGAACTTAGCAGGTAGGCCAACCCAACTAAAGGACTTACAGACCGATTCATGGCCTACTTACTAAGCCCCCCGAGCCTCCCCTAAACCCTAAGCCCCAAACTCAAGAGCAACGAGCCATTGAAGTTTTTGACTTGTCTTAAGACCGCAAATCCTAGCTACGACGTAGCAAGGCTTCAGATTTAGGATTTATTAAGGTCCGGGGCTCAGGTTGTATCAAGCTAAGCCCAACCCTCCAGTCATGCATACTGGAAAGAAAGTGTCCGCAAAAACTCCTCAGCAATTAGTTCATCGGCCGGGCATCAATTATCGCTGCGGCTGCTCACGTGGATAGCCCACGTCGTGGGGTCCGGAATCTTCCTGAAGAGATGTCGGTGCGACAGGAGACTTCTTAGTTCCTAGCACTAAACTCAGAACGTATATGAGCTATAGCCGAAAATCATTAAAAGAGGTTATATAGTTATATGGGGGATTCTACATAGAGGAAAAATACTTTCGGGGTTATTAAGGGGGTACTAGGAGTTTAGACAATGGTTCATATGCGGACTATAGGGTTATCGATCCATTTCAGCTACTCACAATGTAGACAAGGATTAGGACGACAGCTCATCTTGGGGCTGCGACTCCAAGGGTTGAGGCTTTAGAGTTTAGGGTTTAGGGTTTAGGGTTTAGAGTTTAGGGTTTAGGGTTTAGGGTTTAGAGTTTAGGGTTTAGGTTTAGGGCAGATCCTTTGGGCAGGGGCAGGGCATAGAGACAGGAATACTGAATAGGAGCACCACCATGAACAGCTTTGGGGAGACCGTCTCCACTAAGTAGGCTCCAAGATGCCATAATCCTTATTATAAGGACCCGCCCCAAAAAAAAGAAACGTACCCCTGATTTTGGGAAACCCTCACTTCTGCAAGTTGAAAAGCTCCACGCCATGACATGCAAAGGTCTGACCCGCCCAATCCCGTCCCTACACAGAACATTAAACATGAAACTGGTAACTGGGGCTCTGTAGGGCTTTATATGGTGATGTAGAGGCCTAGATGATTAGAATTGGCTCTGAACTGCAGGCACTTCGGGACACCGGGACACCAGCAAGTACGCTCGCACCACACTTGCCGTGCGGAGCGCAGGTCTTCGGTACATCCGAGCTACCTACCTTACGTGTCCACCCTAAACCCTAAACCCTAAACCCTAAACCCTATACCTACATGGACCCTTTGAGCTACAGGACCTAGACTGCCGCAACCCATGATGCCTGTGACTGAGCTTCTAGGACGAATAGCTATAGGATCAGGCCCCATACACTACCAGTCCCTACTAAGCCCTGTACTGAACCCCTTTAGTGGGCTGTTACTGTTTGGGGCTGAATCTGAATTTCAAAGCCCAAAACCCTACACCCAAAGCCCTGAACCCCAGACCTTAAACCCTGACCCACACACTAAACCATTACTAAATCCAAACCCTAAGCCCTAAATAGTAGCTTCCATTTTGTTTTCCATTATCCCTATAAAACCCAATATATTGTAGTGGTCTCCATTTTCTTTTCCATTATCCCAATTTATACCCCTATAATATACATATATATAGATATACCCTATAATCCCTATATAAACCCTATATAACCCTATATGCCCTGCTTGAAGCCAGGCTTCTCCACAAGCTCTAAGCGCTGGAGCACAGGCCCAATCATGTGGCAACGGAAGCCTTGCGCCCCATCCTCGTAGTATGACCTGTTCGGGTTTCGGGTTTATAGCTGAGGTATAAGGCTTATCATCGAAGCATGTCCTTTTCGGGTTTAGGGATTATAACCCTAAACCCTAAACCCTAGCTAGGGTTTTCAAGGCTTGTCCTTGAAGTATGACCTGTTCGGGCTTACGTCTACTGACAGGCCTGCCTTGCCTGGCAGGTTTTGAAATCAATTTTGAGGATTTAGGGTTCAAAGGGTTTAGGGTTCAGAGGGTTTAGGGCTTAGGGTTTAGAGCCAGGGTTTTACTGGTTCAAGTGAGTGGGGTTCCAGTATAGGCCCTTCCGCTGTTATAGGGATGTCAAAAGGTTCCTTTCAGAGGTGCTGCCAATCTTCACTACACTAACATGGGGCTGGCCTACAAAAACTGCCGCAAGTTCATCCAGCAGTTTCCCTGCATTGGGTGACTCGTATAAAGACCCCAAAATACTATCTATGGTTCTTATTAGGGGGACCCTCCCCAAACCCCTCACCTCACAAAGATCCGAACCCTCCAAGCCCTATACCAACCACCCCCACCCGCAAACAACTTAGCCCTTGTTTGAAAGTAAAGGGGGTTGCAATTGGGTAGAAACCCCTAGACCCTAAACCCTCGGCTCTGCCGGGCAGCACAGCAACGCAGGAGTTGCAATCGCTGCACTTGGCGTGGCAGTCGTTCAGAGTCCTCAGCAATTTGGGATTTAGGGTTTGGGGGACATGGGATTAAGGCTTCCGGAGTTTGAGTTGCGGATTCGGTGCTTGGGCTCAGGTGAACAAAGGTGAGCCTTAAGGGGCTCTGGGAATACATAGCAATGGCAAAGGCCTTGTAAAAGCGGACCTTCTTAAAGCACTAGTTTGAGAAAGCCCAATGTCACCGTAAACCTGAACCTTAAACATTGTGTTCGGGCTTTGGAAGTCTAGGGTTCCGGGGTGCCTACAATGGAAACCCCATGCGACGGGATGCACCTCATTTTATGTTTTAGGGTACATAGCTCCTCAAAACAAAAAAGGATGCCACGGTTGGCTACTTTACAGGGAGCCCGGTAGAGGCTCCACGCTAGTTCTTTAGGCCGGCTTCGTGCTCGAGGGCACAGGATGGCCAGATAGTCCTCCTTAAGTAGATAAAATATGGCTTAGGGTGTATTAGAATAAGATCCCCATATACTCGATATTCTATCTACTTCACGGGGACTATAACCCTAGACCCTTCAATCACTGCTCCTTGAACAAGTCAACGTGGTCAACTTGAACCAACTTTTTTCATCCTGAACATTTCATACGGCAGGATGGCTGACATCCCAAGGAAGGGTGGCCAACGTTGTTATACACTACTGCGGAAAAGAAGTATAGAGAACGGGTTGGGGTACAACACGTGTATAAGCCCTGCAGAGACACTCCTACATCTGGCAAAGACAACATCTGCATCTGCCCTGGAACCCTCCTCGGTTTGATTTTCCGCTGCTTCTTCGGGATTTAGAAGCCTGAAGCCTAAACCCCAAAACCCTAAACCCTGAACCCCAAACTCTGAACCCGCAACCCAAGCCAATGGCAAGCCATTGCGCGCGCCACTTGCGTCCAAGAGTCTGGCACTCGGCTGTTGTGCAGCCGCCCACAAACTCCTGAAGGTATTCTTCGGCACCCGAGACCCTGAACCCTAGGTTTTAGGGTTTAGGGTTTAGGGTTTAGGGTTTAGGGTCTAGGGTTTAGGGTCTAGGGTTGAGGGTTTAGGGTTTAGGGTTTAGGGTCTAGGGTTTAGGGTTCAGGGGAACTCTAAAACTTCAAAGGACCGAGTAAAACCCCCTCGAGAGTCAATCCTGGGGGCCCAAAGGCACCCAAACCCTGAGTGGATGGTCTGCTTGTGACTGGGGTCGGTAAACGCAAGTAGAGGGTATCCCTTTAGGGTAATATAGGGTTATATAGAGACTTAAGGATATTGGGGTCATATTGGGATAATGGGTTTAATGTAGGGACTTAAGGATATTGGGGTTATATTGGGGTTATACAAACTAGGGCACCTTTCCAGGTCTCATAACGTTTTGGGTGAGTCTTCGTTCGTCCTTGTGTCAGAGTTCCAGAAATATGCCCTCTGGCAATGATGGCCGCTGCTTACACACGGCTGGATGACACCTCACCCTCATTGTCAATGAAATAGGCTAGCCTGCGTGTCCATCAAAAAGGCGAAGTTTCAGATTATACAAAACTATTAGAATGTAGTAGTTTCCATTTGATTCTCCATTACCACAATATTACCGCTACGTAACCCTATATGATATAATATGACCCCATTAACGCCCTTCAGCCACTCCCATGTCCGCGCCAATTTGCCTCTTGATCCTGTCAACCAAGGCACGGACTCTCAAGTTCTAAGCCACATAGGATGGATATCCTCCTGCAAATATGACTTATAAAACCACCATAGGGCCCTACTTATGAAGCATACTTGTATGCTCCTACAGGCTCAAAGTAAAACAGTACACGCTATCCAAGAAGTATAAGATGCAACCAGCGACGGACAAAATTCTGACATCCAGGATGGTACCAACAAGGGCAGAAAATGAATCCCTAAACCCTAAACCCTAAACCCCCTAGAAGACGAGTCGCCGTGTAAGATGTATTGGTGCGCTTGGGCTCCTACATTCCATAAGCCATGCTGACCATCACCAAAGCACGAAATAGGAATGAACTGCGCGCACATCAAGTCATGAAGACACCTTCTCCAAATAGGAGCCGCTTCGTAGTATTCCCATGCATCAAACAGACCTACCTGGAAAGTCTACATCCAAACGGAGAAAGAAGTTGGGAAGGTCAGGTGCACTCCAATACAGCAAAACAAGCCTCTGTAGGGATCAGTAAGCCGCAATACCGCAGCCTACGAATTCTGGGCCCACATGTCTTCAGGAGGCCCCACCGAAATCCTGAACCCTACAGCCTATGGCTGTTTTGCAAAACCCCCAGTGTCAGCCTTTGAGGGGTGTTCGAAGACGTGGCGACAGTCAGCGTGAACCGGCGCGCGGCTGGGGAACTCAGACCAACCACAAAATTCCTCGGCTCCAGATGCATGGTTTGGGGGTGAAGGATTAGGATTCCTTAGGGTTTAAGACATGGAGACAGACACGTTGAGGGTCAGGGCGTATGAGTTGGGAGCACTAGGGCTCCTTGCCACGGCACTCAGCAGGATATTTCATAGGACAGGAAACGATCCACAAAGTAACGTAGGTTTCGAAAGCATGAACTATAAGGCATACCGTTGTTCTATCGGATTTTGAGGAAACACTATTGCCAACCAACCATTTAGGTTTCTACCTTACACGCTCTATGGGCCAAACCGCAGTTGCCATTCAAGTTTGCATGCTATTTTCTTTGAGCGCGGCCAAAAAGGCCAGTCTTCCATCCAACTACCACGCTATCATTGTTTGCTCTCATAATTTTCTTATCAAATAACGTAAGTGACTACGTTATCGCGAATTTACTCTTAGCTTTTCCCATGACCTGACACATACCAATGAATTTGTCAGTTACATGTAATTAAACAGTAATGCCATGGGTTAATATCCAAGGTCAGATGGTTCTCCGCCATATGCCTACATCCTCCATATCCCCATGCCCCCCTCTCTCTCTCTCCATACACATCCCTAACACCTTTGTCCAAGATCTTTTTGGCGGGGTCCCGCACCCTGCCCTAATCCCTGAACCCTAAACCCTAAACACTGGAGCAACTTAGAGCCAGAAAACCATACTTAAAAGCTCAGGAGACGTAGTAACATAGTAGTTTCCCAAAATAGGGGATCCCAATATAGACCGAAAAATACTCTAGTCCTTCTTATGGGGCCCCCCAAAATGGTACCCCTAATTTCAGGACATGGGGTGGCCTGCTTTGACCCTTTTTAACCTACTTACTAGGTCCCCTGAGCCTCAGGGGGCCAATCTTGCAACTGCGACTTCTGGTCAGGTCACGGGAAAATGGATGATTTCCTTTGAGCGCCTAGCCCTCCATAAGCCCGAAACCTACCTTAAACTGTAATCTCCTTAGACCGATAATCAAAATAGTATTGTTGATAGTTCTTCAGGGTTATACTATAAAGACAGGCTTGAAATAATTCCTATGGAAACCCCAGACTCCTGAAACCCTATCCCTAAACCCTAAACCCTAAACCCTCACCAAGTGTCTGCAGGCTCCTGGCCAAAGGACATAGTAACTTCCTGTTCTGCGCGGGAGATTTTGTTGCTGAAGGAACTTACTACCAGGACCCTCCTTGTACCCTTAATCAGGGGTACATGGTCCCTAAGAGTGGCTATTTAGGGGTATATAGAGGGTAGATGGAAGGTCTAGGTAATTATGTTGGGGAAACCATATAAACTACCATATATACGGTTATATACCCATTATGGTAACTAAATTTAAGTTCCTTAAGAGCAACTCAGTTTACTGTGCTATTTGGGGGGTCATGGGGACATGGTATAAGGAATGGAAAAGGAAATGGACGCTGCTACATTATTTAGGATTTAGGATCAGCTGGCCTTGGAAGGAGGTTAATGAATTAGACTGCTGGTTCAATGAATCTATTTCTTGCTAATTCCCCTTTTGGTTTTAAACCTGCCTTTTCAACTCCTGTATTCTGGCAAATAGAACTCATTGAGAACGGGCGGACGTACTCCGTGCATGGGTTTAGTGTTTAGTGTTTCGGGAACAGGTATTGCGGCGGTCTGCAAGAAATGTTACTATCCCAAAGGCTACGTAGCTACTCATATGGGATGGACTTTGGACCTTAATGGTATCATGTACATACTTTTGGGCCCAAGTGTCTTGCTCATTAAAACACCTTCCATTCGGCGTCAGACCAAGTGCTTAGCTTTGCGAAAAATGTTGAACCCTCAGGTGTGCCAGAAGCAGAAGGATTCTCATAGCGAAGCCGTGCAACGGAAAAACCCAAACTGTTGAAGCGCGTCTGAAACAACGTGAAACTCAACCGAGTTGTTGTGTTTATGCAATTGACCGCTCCTATGTAGATGACCATGTCGTGCTGTTGTTTCCGCGGTAGTTTTTTGAGGTGAGGGATTGCATTGGACAATCCGCCGGAAACCGCTATATGCATCGGACCAGAATCCTTGAGCCCGAAACCCTGAAACTTGCGGTAGATCCTGAACCCCAATTCCAAAACTTTCGGTTTCACCCCAGCGGCAGTCTGACTGAGATCCGGGAAGTCGCCAGCGCCGTTGCAGCCCTTGCCGCACCTATGCGACACTACTTCAGGGTTTAAGGCGTAGAGATGAGGACCCAGGACAATTGAAAGTCCCTGTTGGGGTGAACCTGGATTTGGCAGTGCGTTCTTTGAGGTTCCAACCGAGAAACGTGCAGTTGCGAGTAGGAAGAGCCGGTCCCGAGTATCCTTATCGAAGGTACTGCTTTCGTTGCTACAAAGACTGCCTATCACGTCGAGGTGCTGAACATGGCTAAGGCATGAGGGGCCAATAGAAAGAGGGGACGTGCCCTTAAACCTTAAACCATAATTGATCCCCTCCCCCTGATATTAGGCCCCCCACACCCCTTTAAAAAAAAATGCCTTATAACATACAACCATGGGGAGTATTTAATATTTGGGGGGTGGGGAGGTTTTATATTAGGGGGAGGGGATTACAGACTTGCCTGCCAGGCCCAGGCTGGCTCTGAACCCGAAAACTGAACACATGGCGTTTAGGGGCTAGGGTTCTTGGTAGGGAAGAAGGGAATAAAGTATATGGGGACTACATAGGGACTCCTTTTTGTTTGGGGTTATATAAGGTTTATGGCTCCAGCCGAAGGATGTGCAGAAGGAAGCACCCCAGCAACAAAGTCTGATCTCCACTCCTTGATTGCGACCTCCCTTTTGACCATCGAGGACCCGGAGTATGTGAGGTTGGCCAAGTGGCGCACTTCACCGTATAGCCGTATAACCTCACCCAGGTCTGTAAAGGTCCGCAAATACACTTGGATCCCGAATCCCGACCGATGAATCCTATTCCTTTCTCCTAATCCCTCTCAAAGGCCACGCCCTACCCCTGATAAATACTTCCCCGAACCGTAAGATCCCAAAACCCAAGCCCGCATGTTCTGCCCGGGCACCCTCCATGGTGGCCACTTGCAAACTCTGCACCGCGACCGCAGCTCTTTTTACAGCCGAGGATCCATCCCTGCGAGATGTTTTCAAAATGGCAACGCAGAGGCCTCCATAATCAGAAGATTGACGAAACATGTGAACATGAAAGTCAAGCATAGAATAGAGCCTTGGGGCCTTAGAATACAACAAATTGTCTGATGGTTGTACAAAGGAAATACGGGAACAGCTTTGGCAACGGCATCATTTGATATGATTCTTGAGGGCAGCCCACAGAGTCCAAGTGCATCATAATTGGGTTGTGCCAATCTTCGCATAGGAATATACGCTTAGGGGAAGTACATATATGGGTGATTGTCAAAATTATGGTCCCTGTTGGGGTACCCCAGATATTAGGTGCCGTATTGTAACAGGGATCCAAAAAGGGACCATAATTTTGACAACCGCTCATATGATTAATTACCTTTGGGGTCTGTATCGTTTGGGTGTCAAGCTGAAGACGTG
Source organism: Symbiodinium pilosum (assembly GCA_905231905.1). NCBI lineage: Eukaryota > Dinophyceae > Suessiales > Symbiodiniaceae > Symbiodinium > Symbiodinium pilosum. Next base: position 40,630 of record CAJNIZ010011903.1, on the reverse strand, counting down.
TTCTTGCGTCAATTCTCCGACACTTTTGGCTGCGTGGGAGCGTTTGTCGAAGCAAGGTCACCCTCTGTACCCCAAGGGATGTAAAACGTTGACGCGGGGTCGAAGCCCATACGCCTTTAGAAGTTGAAGATCCAATAGATGGACTCGGACTTTCCTTCCGCTGTTCCTCACTAGAATCTCCCCCAATCACAGCGACCCTGTAGAAGAAAAGCTTGCTTTGTGGTAGGTAAATTGCACCCTGGCCTTGAACCTCATACCCAAATGCCTGCCATAAACCCCATGGAGCATGGTTTGGATTTTCAGGGTCCTGGCTACATTTTTGGATTTGTGTTGCTAAGCGTCACACAGCTGTCCTACCTAAATAGCCTGCTAGGTTTGCCTAAAATGCTTGCTAGTTTTTCGCGCCTCAACGAGGCTCAGACCCACACAAGACGAGAATGGCTGGAGATGTTTGCATGTTGTTCTTCCAAAGCCAGGACAATAGATTTCACAGGCTCATCGTGGAGGCTGCTATACCAGAGTCATATGAGTCTTATGGTACGAAGCCCGGAGCCGCACAGCCAAACTTCAAATGATCAAAATTTGTGCAGGTCCATGTGGATCCTCTGCCCATTCCGAATATGTCCCAGCACGGGCCCCATCATGCTACCTATTAACCTGACCAGACCCAAGAACGGCAAAGTCATCCAACAAAAAGAGGTTCAAACCCCACGCTCAAGCCTACGACTAGACATCCAGGCCTTGAATCCCATACCATACTTAACGACATGAAGTAATTTTCATTGTGAAAACCAAATAGATGAGGACATGAGGGGGCTACCGTAATTACTGATATTCATCCCGAGTCTGATGAGTCTACATAGTACTTGCTATAACCCTGAGGCCCCTTGGACTTTTACCTGGCCCCCTGCTTCTTGGAACCCTGAACTATGACGTTGGTGCTTATCAATCAGCAGGAATTTGGTAACCCAACAGGGGAGAGAGAAAGAAAGAGACAGAGAGAGAGAGAGAGAGAGAGAAATAGACAGATGAATATGTATACATACTTCTTTGTATAGGTGAGTGCATGAGTGTTGTAAGCGGCTATATGGAACCTGAGAAGATTCTGGGGGGTCCCACTCCAGGATCACATAGCATATTTTGATAAACTTCCCCAGCAGAAACAGTTGCAAGACCCTCCTACCACCGTCTTTCATGGCTAACCCACTCTATGTGGCGTCATAGCCCTTAACTAAACTACTAAGACGAAGCCTTGTTGTTTCCTTGGCCCGTCCAGAAGTGATCAATCCTGCGCAGGGTCAGAAGAACTTAGTCAGCATACCCATCATTGGGGCTCTTGAAGTATATACAGACTATGAACCCCTACCTTGAACTTACAGACTATAGTTTAGCTGGTTTTCAGGTCGCGCACTGGGTTTCCAGAATGAGGTCTCACACGCCGCTTGATGTTTAGGAAGGTTTCCAGAATTAAGGAAATTCGGAAAGAACCCTCAACCCAAGAAGCCAAGACCCATGAAGCCTTGAAGTGCGCTGAGTTGAGAGTAGGGTTGGGCCGGGTTGGGAGTGGAGTAGAGTAGGGTAGAGTAGAATAGAGCAGAGCCGAGTAGAGAGAGAGAGAGAGAGCGAGAGAGGGACTTGCAGGCCCTTGCCGAAGCTCTTTAGTGTAGAAGACCTGACAAAGCTGAATGATATCTTCTCTTGGCACCCCTTTTGGGCAAGGCACATGATCAACAGAGTATGCGTTGGTAAGTAACGAAGTAAACTCGCGCGCTAGTATGCACCACGGCTGAGGTGGGATCGCGCAGCTATTGCACAGTTCCGGATTCAGAGTTGCGAGGATTTAGGTGCGGTGTTGAGTTTCCGATGGCATTTGGCTGTGGTTCAGCAGAACCCCAAGCCCCAACCACAGACATACATGGCTCAAACCAGCCGTCATCTCAGAACGTTGGGGTTCACTTGGTGTATACCCACACAGAGAACTATCATCTCCACAGCAATGACCTCCGCCCAGAACCCCAACTTTTAGAAGGTTCTATGGCTGAGCAGGAATCCTGCCGTTGCAGTGACCACGGACGCTTCCCTCGATGATCTGTACCTCTGGGGGCAAAGGCTGCTAGAGGTGATCCAGGGGCTTTGGGAATTTTCTCAGGAGGACATCGACGTGTATAGGAAGATAGAAGGAAATACTAGGATAGATAGGGAAAGAGATCTGTAGCGTTGGGGTTTTCAGGAAATGGGGGAGGGTCTCCCTGAGGGGTGCCTATTATAATCGCTTAGGTTGACCATTAGCTTCGCAGTGAGAATTAAGGGTGTTGGGTACATGCATGTGTCCTCTCGTCACTGGTGTAATTATGGTCACGTAGAGCTTCCTGCTATCCTAATACCAACCATCAGTCAGTGGGCGCCCTAAAGGATCGTGCCTGAGCGTTGTGCCACTAGAAATTTCAGGGAACTCTGCGTAATGAACCCCCGGAAACTGTTTGATCTTGGACAGCTCCTCCGCTATACTGCCCTCTGAGCTGAACCATCGCTTTGCTACCGCCATACCTTCTGCTGACCACTGCATCGACACTCATGGAATCCAGCGGGCGCTCTTGCTTTACTCCTACCTAAACGCAAAGCACACTTCAGCCCCTCATTGAACCCCATTTTTCAGGGCAACGACCCAGAAAGGCAAAGTGCAAACCCAAAAACCTGCACCTCAAACGCTCAACCCAAGAAGGCCCCCCTGCCTTCGTGCTGTCTACAGGCACCCACATAGACTGCTTTCCTTCACCTCGGCTAGTAAGGGCTTGAGGGTGTTGTTCAGGCAACCAGGCTTTAGGGTTTAGAGGGATTGGGGCTGTTCCGTCTTGCGGCTTGCGGTTTGGGACTGGGGTTGGAGGGCCCCTGCACCCTGTACCTCATAGGCTCCAATATTAGCTCAGGCCTCACAACCCTCGTCCTGCATGAAAATAGACCTTTTTCAAAATTCTCCTACTACTTGGAGGGACAGGGGCACTTCTTCTGAAGTAGGGTACAAACCTACAAGCCATATCGTGCTCCTGGTTATCTCCATGATCCATCCAGCTGTTAAGTCCCACTGACCATCCAAATGCTTTCCATTATTGGTTTGAATGCTCGTTATTAGGGAATCTATCTTCCCCCCCAAGGGAAGAGCATGCAGAGGGGCTAGGTTCAGGAATCAGGCTGCTTGGTTTTTGCCAGCCCTCTATATGCCCAATAATCATCACGTTGGGCATATTTTGAACCCTTTTGACTAGAAAAACGTCATGTTTAGAACCTTTTAAAAGGGAACAAGAGGGAACCCTGGCCTAGGCAGGATTTAGAATGTGGCGCTAGGAAGACCCACATATAACTTGATCCCTCAAGAGTCCTTGCAATCATGTGATTGATTTCGACGGAACTGCTGAAATGCGACCACATGCAATCTAGCTTCCTGATCCCAGGTTTAAGGAAAAGAGCTGCAGAAACCAAGGGGTGTTTTTCCTCAAAAAAGCGTCTTTTAAAGTTCCGGGTCCCGGCTCCAATGAAATAAGCTGCAGAAATCATGTGGTGCTTTTCAAAATTAGCGGCGTCTTTTGAGCTTTGACAAGGCTGCAGGCACCAGATGGTGCTGTTCAAAACTGGAGGTCTCGTTTAGAGTTCCTGGTTTCAAGTTTGATGAAAGGAGCTGCAGAAACCATATGCTGCTTTTTGAACTTAGCGGTCTCTTTTAGAGTTTCTGGTCCCAGGTTCGATGCAAACAGCTGCAGACTCATGTTTTAAAGTTCCTGGTCCCAGTTGCAACGAAAGGAGCTGCAGAAACCATGTGGCTCTTTTCACCAAAAAACAGCCTCTTTTGGAGTTTCTGGTCCCAGGTTTGATGAAAGCAGCTGCAGAACCAGGTGGTGTTTTTTACAATTTGTTGCCTCTCTTAGATTCCTGGTCCCAGGTTCGATGTAACGAGCTGCAGAAACCATTTCGTGCTTTTCAAAATTGGCGGCCTCTTGCAAACAAGGGTTTGTTCGTAATGAGAAGAACTCTATCATATAGTGGTATGCATGTAGGGCAACCGGCAGTATTTTTCACAAATGCCCTCATGATCATTGACTTCAAAGTGAAACCACGTTGGGACATGTTGGGACTGCTTTCTGTCCAGGCGTGAGAAACATGGTCCATGCCAAGAAAAGGATCGGCTCCTCAGGTCAGGATCAAGTGCCTAAACCCTAAACCACATGGGTGGTTGTCAGAATTATGGTCCCTTTTGGGGTACCCTAAATATTAGGTGCCGTATTATAATAGGGATCCAAAAAGGGACCATATTTTTGACAACCACCCACATGTTGGGCTGCTGTTGCATGTTTAACATTTAAAGTGGCACTTTCTGGAAACAAGGATGCCCCGAGGGGCCCTACCTAGATCCTCCAATGTAATTAATTCCTCTTGTGGTTTGGTTGTTTGGTTAGGACTCTTATTGTGACTACCATAAGGTACTACATTGGAGAGTTTAGGTAAAGCTTTAGGGGGACTATGCGGAGGATACAGGGTCCCTCTTGGGAGTATGCAGAGGATGTTTTGAGAAAGCCCTTCATTCTCACAGGACAGGACTACCGTTACCCTAAACCCTAGCCCGAAACCCTCAATGACCCCTAAGGCTTACATCCTGAAGGCCAAAACCCCTAGCGGAGACCAAAATGACACACCTTTTTGCAGAAGACGCATTTAGCAGAGCAGGAAGGACTTCCATTTTCGTGTGGTCATGCAAAGGTAGGTGGGGGTTCCAAATATTCTGGTAATCCATGTAGTGGGGAACAAATGCTGGGCTCAAGGGGCCCAGTTGTTTGTGGAAACTGCGCTACTACGAGGTACACGGTTTGGACTTTTTCCGCACCTCCCTGTCAGAAAAAGCTACCATGCCCCAAGGCCCCAATAGTGATCCCCCCACTGCCTTATAATCACAAGCTCCCCTAGGATATATGTAGTGCTCCGCTATTGCGAACATGCTTTCCTGCAGAGTGGTGGTTTAACTTATTGTGGGGAGGTGATTTAAAATCTCATGCCCAACTAAATATCCACCTGAGGCGCGTAGGTAATCCAGCAACTTCTTGTTCCCGATGGGAAACCTTGCGTGAAGTGGCTTTGAATCTTTGAGGCTGAGGTCTTCAGGAAATGTGACGCTGAACCTGAGGAAACCTCCTGCGAACGCACAGAAAATTGCCAGCATTACCCTGCGGTTGTAAGTCTATAACTAATACTAACATTGCGTCCTAAAGTCTAGAAACATTACCTACAAGGGTATTTGGAGCCCTAGGGTTATCCAAGGCTGGAAATCGCGTCGGCGTGCCAGCACTGCTAGCATTCAAATCCCGAGTCATCGCCCTCAAGTACGTTCCATACACTGGACCTCTAGCGAACCAATTCAACATGAAATGCCTCTCAGGGCTTATAGCGCAATTTTTGCAATCAACAGCCATTTGCTCGGAGCATGCAGAGTCAGTCGGCTAAGGTGCATCCAAACAGCATGAACTATCAGGCTCCGCAGGGGTAGGGCAGTAGGGCAAGGGGAAGGCTTGTCCATATCAGGGATATGAATCCTAAATTATGAATGGGGTCTCTTGTAACTAGCCTCTAATCAGTTCATTTACTACTTGATCAATGAAACTATGTGTATATTGAAGGCTAATGTCATGGTAAGGGCGCAAAACTCCTCGCATGCGGGCGCGATGCGCTTCTTTGCAGGGAGCCGTATTGCGTGCTTGGAAGGTCAGGGGGATTTAGTAAACGGTTGATAAGCCCTAGAACCCATATAGCAACCCATGTTATCCCCATTATTAACCTATTACTAAGTGCCCATGACTCTCCAAGTGTTCTGTGGGATGACGAAGTACTTTTGACGGAGGACATCCTATACCACCCCGAGTCCCATGACCCTAAACCCTCCAACCTGGGTTTAGGGTTTAGGGCTTAAGGTTTTAGAGCTTGAGGGTGTTTAGGGTTTAGGGTTTAGGGGCCTAAAGCGTAAACTAGGGTTCAAGGTCTAGGCTTTAGGCTTTGCATACTGTTGAGGGATTAGCATTTAGGGGAGCGGCGCCTGATTTTGAGGAACAGGGGTCCGCATTCTATCCTCCAAAATGCTATGGGTTTTCTTACACTATAGAGCCCCCCGAAAAAGGACACTTTATTTTGTCAAGCCCCCTTGGACTCTCAATTAGAAAGGGGATTTCGGTCCCAACCCCTAAACTGACGCCCTTGGTGGCAGATGACTCTTATTCGTCCTTGTTGTTGGCTTTGGCTTTACTAAAACCCTCTTTTCATCACAGAGAATAAGCCCTAGATCATCTCTTTGAGATCATCTCCTTGTATAGAACCTCCCATAGAAGTACTAATATACCCTTTGGGGTTACCAAAGTTCAGCTCCTACCCCAGACCATATCAAGCTTGCTTTCCGGTGGCTGGACCGTTGTCCGCTGTCCGCAAGGTCCACCTTCAACTGTAACCTGGGTCTGTTTGCTGTGGAATTTGGGTTGGGTCCTGCCCCCAATCCAGTAACAGCCTACAATAGGGGTAATATTGAGGGCTTTATATGACCATACTATAAACATTCTCCAACTGTTGCTGCGTGGGGGCAGGACCCAAGATTTGGGTCAGTGTTTAGGATTTAGGTTTCAGCGTCTTGGGGGTTTCCAAAAGTCAGGGAAACCTCTTGAGAGGGCTCCTATACAAAAGGATGAATACCGGGGGCTAGTTTGGGTCCGCGTATTCATTTATGGAAATGCGCATGTATGTCTAACATTAATACCTACTTTGGCCCCTGAAGTCTACAACCCTAGACCATAAACCCTTAACCCTGTTCCTACCTTGCGCTATTTGGATCCCTAAGGTTTGGGTGTTTGGGATTTAGAATCTCCAGGGTGTGAGGCTTAGGCCTCCGGCTTTGCAGCGGGGGACAACATCCTCACAGAAGGTCAAGGTAATGCTCGGAAGATGGGGTGCAAGCCTAGCTGGACCTCCAAAGAGCTAGAAAAGGGTGGGTGGTTCCCAAAAAGTATAGGTGCCCACTTGTGGTTCCCCATGATATTTTTGGTTTTATACTTGGGTCCCCTATTCTACCAAACATGAAGAGGTTTCTTGCACAGCTTTGGATTCCCTCGCGAAGAGCAGCCCAGTTAGGATCATGGACTTCAGGACCCTAAGCCCTAAACCCTAACCCCCAACCCCTACACCCTAAACCCTAACCCCTACACCCTAAAATCCTAAGCCCTATAAACCCTAGACAGGTTCAAGTTCCATGACTCAGGGATGAGTTTTGCATTTGGCGAAGGTGCAGACTGAAAAGAACAGAGTTCAAGCAGTTGAGGAAGGCTAAGTCGTGCTGCATGAACTTGCTCCGTCGATCGCATCACCGGGCATCCTAAGCCCTGTAGTTTCTATTTTCTTTTCCATTATCCCTATATGGGGGTTTCCCAAAATTAGGGGTACCTTTTTGGGGAGTCCCAATAATAAGGACTATAGTATTTTGGGGTCTATATTGGGGTACCTTAATTTTGGGAAACTACCATATAATCATATAACCCTAATATATACCCTATAATGATTGTATAACCCCTATATAACAATCGTTTTCATGTTATTTCCATCTTACATCCCATCTTTCTCTCTCCACGATTCCTAGAACCCATGTAACCCTACGCTTTACGGCTTGAAGCAGGCGTACCATCGATTGGGATCCCGCTGGTTCCTGTTTGCAAGGGTTTGGGAAGGACTTTGCCTTCAAGGTCTGAGGGCTAAAATCATCTTCCGGCTTCGGAAGACTGGAACTTTCAATCCCTCAACCCTCACGCAATACAAGGGCCCACTACAAAAGGTCAGTTGAGGTTGAGGGGTTATAGCGTTCAGGTTTAAGGCATAACGTCAGCCAACTGCGATATTCGGTTCATTATTGGTTTAGCTAGGGGTACTACATAGAAGCCTCAAATATGTTCAACGGTGCTCCTTCTAAACCTACTGCAGGTGATCGCGGGATTCGAGAACGTACCACATCCTCACAATACTCTTGTAGGATTGAAGTCCCTCAACATAAGCCCCAGAACCCCACCCCCTGTACCCTTAGTAGCCCGACAGTTCCTCTGTAGACTCCTTAAACCTATAAGCAAATATACTATTTCATATTAATTCCTTCAGGTTATACTATAATAGAAGATACAAAATTCCTCAGGTGACTACAGTCCTTACAGTAGTACTATAACAGGAGATACAAAATTCTTAGGGTGACTACAGTCCTTAAGATGAGCATTAAGACCTAAACCTTGCCCCTCTAGCCCCAAACTCTCCGTGACACGAAAAGGGAATTAGAAAGGCAAGGTTTCCTCTCGTCTCACCAGACACAAAAAACTGGGTTGCTGTTAAGAACCCTTGAATTATGTTACCACAATGGCTATATATAGTAGTTAATAACAGGTAATATGGCTTTCCCAAGATATGGTTACTTAGAGTAAACTCCTTAGCAACAACCCAGAAAAGGGCCCATCAACGTGCATCCGTACCAGGTCGCTCGTAGCAGCGTCTTCTCCGTGGTTGTCATAGGAAGCCGCTTAAAGAAGTGGCCCTGGCAATTGCAGGATCCCTAAGACGAACTCATAGCTGAGGCATCCCTTTGGTAATACTGGAAAAGAAAATGCAAACTACCACAATATAAAAATTAGGGTACATATTAGGGTTATATGGGAATAATGGAAAAGAAAATGGAAACTACTATTTAGAGTTTAGTGTTTAGGGCTTCTTTTTTTATCGGACCCTTTCTCGGGTCAGGGGGACGTAGTGAGTAGGTTAATAATGGGGATCAATAGGGTTACCAACTATATGGGTTATAGGGATTATAGATAGGGCTTATTAACCCACTTACTAAGTCCCCCTGACTCTCCAAGTAGAGGGGCTTGGGATCTGAGTAAGGGTGCTAGTAACGCCGACAGGCCATATATTGACCGCAGCTGTCCCCAGTATGAAAGGATTTAAACGGAAACACCAAGAAAGGGAACCCCAAGAATATAGTAGGAATATAAAGACCCTGGCAGGTATCTTTGTACTAGATTCTTACCACATTCTGGGGTTGCCGTTAAAGCCTTTTTACGTTAGATTCTTCATTTACTTAGTAAGTCCCCCTAACCCTCCAGGTAAACCCAACCCTAGGTTGCAGATTCCTATAGCATGTAGTTTCAACCCAGTTTCCATTGTCATTTTAGGTTGTCTTTTCCATTTGATCCTCCATGATTCCCCGTATATCCCATACGAATCCCTAGAGCATCCCCATATGCTAATTGTGACTAAGACTTACCTGAGGCCCCTGTGAGGCTTCCCTGCAATCCTTTAAATTGGGGCCCGGAGTTGCCAGGGTTGAGGGTTTAGGGGTTAGGGGTTTAGGGGAATTTGGGGTTTGGGGTGTGGAGGTTTGGAGGGTTTGGGCGGTTTAAGGTTGAGGTGGATTCCGGATTTGGGGAAATCAGAGGTCAAAGGCAAACATCATGGTTCTCTTATAGAAGTTGGTAGCTGGTTCTCCCTAAACCCTAAACATGGACTCTGGAGGATTGATGGGGAACCTCCAAAACCCCAAGGGAAGACAATCTCCACAGAATCTATTCCCTTATTCCCTACTCAGAGCCCGTAAGACACCTCAAGTCCCCAAACAACTACTTGGAGGGTCAGGGGGACCCAGTAAGTAGGTTAGTAACCCTAGTTATCCCCATTATGAACCTAGTTACTAAGTCCCAATGACCCTCCGAGTAGTTACCCAAATAAGTCGACCTTCAGGGTGGATGCTTCTTTTCTGGAGGATTTGGCCATGGTGTGCAAGCACCCGTCTTGCCTCTGGTTCAAGGTAGTGAGAATATGAACAATGATAAGCATACTTCATAGTAGCAATAGCACTACTGATGCTGATAGTAAGGATAATCGTGACAAGAAGAGATGTTTCCTGATCCGCTACGATCTCCACACAGACGTGCTTTTGAAAAAACATGTGCGCGTGGATCGCTTTGTAGCGAACAGCCTTTGAGGGTACTAAACCCTACAGTAACCTTAGCCGTAAAGCCTTTTGACTCGAACTTTGACTTCAAAACCTAAGCTTGAATCACAAATCAGAAATACGAGTTCCTAAGTCCCGAACCCGTAACCCTAAAACCAGCTTCCTACACCCTAAGCCCTGACCACCTTGGGATCGCCCTTCTCAGCAGAGCTCTCGAAGTGGCCGGGTGGCGCAGCAATTCGGCCGCGGTAGAAGACGGTCCTGCGCTTAGGGCTGAGACCCCAATCGGTTGGTTTGGGGTTTCGTATTAGGTAAGTATTTAGGGCTTAGGTTTTGGGGTCTAGGGTATAGGGTAGGCGTAGAATATACGTAGACTTGAGGCCAAAAGGGTGTCCACAAACTACTGCAGAATTTTGGGCCCAAGTATGAATATCTGATATAACTACATGGACCTTGTGCGACATAATTTGTTGGGGGTTTAGAATGATTACAGTAGGGCTTATATCCTTAGGGCTCGAAATAGTTAAATGTAGGTTTCAGTGTAGGCTTCATATGTTCAGCGGTTCGGCGGATTGGAACTTTGCAGGGATACGGGTCTGATGTCTGGGTTTAGGTTGGGTACTGCCCCCCTCAGTAACAGTTGGCTGGTAAATATAACATGGTTATATATAGCCCTTGATAGGACCCCTAATATATACTGTTACTGGGTGGGGGCAGTACCCAAGGCTTGGGGCTGTAGCGTTTTAGGCGTCGCCATAGCAGTCGCGTGCATACCTGCATCTGGCACGGGCAACGTCAAAGTTGGGGGTCGTGCAGTCGCCTGCTCTGGGAGCTGTTTCGGCGTACTCCTACACCTTTTTCAGGTCTATGAGATACCCTAGACCAAAATGGCACAAGCAACCCGAGACTACAATAATTACTATAAGCCCCTAAATCAGCCCAGCTTCGATTTGATTTCGTATTCCATTTTCCATTACGTTTTGCCTCCCCCTTTCAATTTGAGTCTCCATGATTCGGGGTAGTCAATATGCATAACGCCTTAGCCCTCATGCTTCTCAGCAGGTTAATATACATCCCCTGTACCCTTCCAGGAGCTTAGACTATAGCTCGCACATCCCTGTAATAATGGAAAGCCGCGGTAGGTGGCGAGACCTAGGGGTGCGGCCGTGAGCTGTAGAGAATTGCTGCGCTATGCGTTAGAGATTTAGGTTTAGGGTTAGGGTTGGGGTGGGGGACCTAGTAAGTAGGTTACAAATGGAGGCAGATGGGGTTACTACACGCGCTCTTTTGGGATTATTAGCAAATTAAACCAGAAAATACACCCCCGCCCAGCTATCCCCATTATAAGCCGAAACCCGAACAGACCAATTCTCATTAAGTTCAGGGGCTGGACGTGAAACAGCGACAGCATATAGTGCCTAAACGACGGCTTCATCAGGGACTCAACATGCCCGTCTCCAAGAAACATGTAAAGCCACCGAAGCCCTGTAATCCAACCCTGCACCCCTGTTGATGAATATTGCTAATGGTCTTCCTGGGGCTTGAGTCCAGGGTCAGGTTTTAGGGATTAGTTTTGAGGATTTCAGGTGAAGGTTCGGTAGTTGGGAAAGAAAGTGTGGGATTCGGGACATGTTCGGGCCATTTAGGGCCCATATCTTAATTTCATGCAGAGTCCGCCATACTAGCAAGGTCCAAGAATCCGTTGGTGGCCCGGATAGAACTCCATAGGCCACCGTGAGACTACAACACGCCCCGGGAGGAAACACAAACACACGTGGGTCGATTTGGGACGTAAGTAGACCTCCCAAACACACATAATACGAGCCTTCATGCCCACCCTTCGGGCAAAATGCCATAATTATGGGAATTTGGGATGTCGAGGTCAGCCCGATCGTGTGTCCAGGAGGACGCCACATTGCGAGCGCTGTCGGGGTCGACGGTGAAGGTTTTCTCCTGCATGCATGGAAAATACAAAACTTTGGCTTGATCTTCCTAGACCCTCCATCTACACACTATGTACCCTAAATTAGGGTCCATATACCCCTTTTTCAGTGTACAGGGAGGTTGAAGGTTTGTAGGGTTTTCTGCATCTTTTGGGATTGAACGCTTGGTTGGAGTTTAGGAAGTGAAGTTTGGAGATCTGGGTTTGGGGGGATTGAGGATTCGAATGCGAGGTTCTCGGTCTAAGTATCACATCATAGCTGCTGTGAAGAGCAATCAGTATCTCTACCAAGGCAGAATGCACACAGAGAACCCTATGCTTGAAAAGGCTTGTATGGAAACAGTTCGCAGCTATTGCTGCTCCTCTAGAACCTGGCCATTTCTGGCAATCACTTCAAGAAAGAAAGGTTCTTCAACCATGGAAGCTCATTTTCTGAGGGCCTTAGAATGGGGAGCACCTGGGGTACATTGGACAGAGCACCCTCATGATGGCAAACTCCGAAGTCCAAACCTCTAGGTCCTTTAAAGTTCATGGCCATATTCTCGGAACAAACAACCGAAAGCGTCCATCTAGGTAGGAGATTTCATCTTATTGTACTCAGGGCCCAGAAGGGCTCCGGTATAACAACCTTGGGATCCAGGTATAAACTACACCCTCTGGGCAAGGATGACCCTCAACTCCTCCAGGCCAATGGCCGGAGAAGCTAGATGCTAGCCATTCAATGATTGATTAGACACCCTCACCTGGGTTGCTGTTAAGGAGCTTAAGTGGAGTTCCCCCAACAACGACGATAATATGATGAACAATATACCCATAGTATGGGAACTCAGCCAGAACAGCCCTAACAGCCTCTACTACACCCCCATAAACCCACTGTGAAGCGAGCGCGTGATGTTCCTTGACGGCAACCCAGAAACATGAAACCACTTCTGGAAGGGCCCTATCTAAAGAGTAGGCAGCACCCCCAACCACAAACCTCAATCACAAGCCCCAAACCCCAAGCCCACAGCCCTGTACACGAGACCCGAAACTCCAAGTCCTAAAGCCTGAGCCCTGAACCAGACATCACATGCCATACGCCCTAAACCCTAAACCCCAAACCCTAAGCCCTACGCGCTAACCCTAATCGCGGAACACGAGGCTTCAAGCCCTGAACGCTACGCCCTGGCCCAAACACTTTGGGTGCACATCTAGCACGCGCCTCGCCACTGGTCCAGTAGTTATGACCCGCTTGGGTATCAAGGATCGTCCAATCCTGGCAAAAGGAGTGGCCGTACAATGAGTTCAGGGCTGAGGGCTTAGGGTCCCCTAATAGGAAGCCCCACCCCCATCACTATGATATATACATATACATATATATATGTGTGTATACGTAACCCCGAAAATTCATGCCATCCATCTACTAGACTAGAGGACTAATTATGCATAACTAGTGGGTGGGATTTCAGTACTAGGGTTGAGCAGAAGTCAAGGAGGAGCCTTGCTTGGATTGTCTCCCTACTTTTAAAGGGCTGAAGCGTTTAGGAGGGTCTTGTTTCATCTGCTTGACTCCTAGACCCGAAGTCCTCTCCACCACGCGCTAAAACCAACAGCACGAATCCCTTCCCTCATGCCAAAACCAACTTGCGGAATCTCAAGCGATGCCTCAAACTTCACATCCCAAGTTTATCCAGCCTCCGGCAAGCGAAGGCTTTCTTTCACAGTGCTCTACCCCAAACTCCCAAGTACCAATAAAACTGGCCTGAGCTGCTATCAAGGGTATTTTCTCCAAATAATCATGGGTAAAGAGGCTGTCATTATGAGCATCTGGGATAACCTTCAACGCCAAGAGTCTCGGCCGTCGTTGCTGCCAGCAAAGGTCCAAGACACCTGGGTTGCGAAAAGGGACACTCTAAACCTGGAAACCTACAGCCCCCAAGTGGCTTTGGGGTTTAGGACTTATGGCGTCTGGGAATTAAGTCTGCAATTGTTGGTCTCGATATCCAACCTGCTCATGCTAATCGAGTCTAGATCTCAGGAGGTCCTTTTCGTATGTTAATGGAGAAGCCTTGTACCACTACAGGTCCCTAATGCGCGTTATCACCTAGATGGGGAAATCATACATCAGGCGTCTATGTGACTTGAAAAATCGACATGGCATGTTAAGATTATGTGGAAACATGATGTAAGCACCCTCTGTTCCCGGCTAATGCCCGATTGTACAGATTCAACGATCCATAAACCCTAAACCCCGAACCCAAAACTCCA